>VDFB02292521.1:0-55457 GCA_007258455.2 Sequoia sempervirens | reverse complement strand
GGTTGAGGGATTAGGGTTGAGGGTAGAGGGTAGGGGATTTAGGGTAGAGGATAGAGGGTTTAAGGATTTAGGGTTTAAGGTTTGAGGGTTTAGGGTTTAGGGTTGAGTGTTTAAGGGTCTATAGGGTAGAGGGTAATGGGTAGAGTGTTTAAGGGTTGAGGGTTTAAGGTTGAGGGTAGAGGATTGAGGGTATAGGGTTGGGGGATTAGGGTTGAGGGTCCAATCTATAGGGTAGAGGGTATAGGGATTGAGGAATTAGGGTTGAAGGGTTGAGGGATTAAGGGTCAAGAGGGTTGAGGGATTAGGGTACAAAGTTTACTAGGTGGGTGTAAGGGTTTAAGGGTGGAGGGATTAAGGTTGAGGGTAGAGGGTAGAGGATTGAGGGTAGAGGGTAGAGGGTTTAAGGGTTGAGGGTAGAGTATTGAGGGTATAGAGTTGGAGGATTAGGGTCGAGGGTCCAATCTATAGGGTAGAGGGTATAGGGGTTGATGGATTAGGGTTGAAGGGTTGAGGGATTAAGGTAGAGAGTTTACTAAGTGGGTTTAAGGGTTTATGGGTTGAGGGATTAGGGTTGAGGGTAGAGGGTAGAGGATTGAGGGTAGAGGGTAGAGGGTTTAGGGTTTAAGGGTTGAGGTGTTAGGGTTTAGGGCTGAGTGTTTAAGGGTTTATAGGGTAGAGGGTAGTGAGTATAGGGTTTAAGGCTGAGGGTAGAGGATTGAGGGTATAGGGTTGGGGGATTAGGGTCGAGGGTCCAATGTATAGGGTAGAGTGTATAGGGTTGGGGGATTAGGGTTTAAGGGTTGAGGGATTAAGGGTCAAGAGGGTTGATGGATTCGGGTAGAGAGTTTACTAAGTGGGTTTAAGGGTTTAAGGGTTGAGGGATTAGGGCTGAGGGTAGAGGGTAGAGGTTTTAAGGGTTTAGGGTTTAAGGGTTGAGGTTTTATGGTTTAGGGTTGAGTGTTTAAGGGTTTATAGGGTAGAGGGTAGTGGGTAGAAGGATTAAGGGTTGAGGGTTTAAGGATAAGGGTAGAGGATTGAGGGTATAGGGTTGGGGGATTAGGGTTGAGCTTCCAATGTATAGGGTAGAGTGTATAGGGGTTGAGGGATTAGGGTTTAAGGGTTAAGGGATTAAGGGTCAAGAGGGTTGAGGGATTAGGGTAGAGAGTTTACTAAGTGGGTTTAAGGGTTTTTGGGGTTGGGATTAGGGTTGAGATGCAGGTAGAGGATTGAGGTGGTGGGGTTTAATGGTTTTAGGCTTTAAGGTTTGAGGTTTTATGGTTTTATGGTTGGAGTGTTTAAGGGTTTATAGGGTAGAGGGTAGTGGGTAGAGGGTTTCAGGGTTTAGGGTTTAAGGCTAAGGGTAGAGGATTCAGGGTATAGAGTTGGGGATTTGGGTCAAGGGTCCAATGTATAAGGTAGAGGGTATAGGGGTTGATGGATTAGGGTTTAAGGGTTGAGGGATTAAGGGTTAAGAGGGGTGAGGGATTAGGGTAGAGAGTTTACTAAGTGGTTTAAGGGTTGAGGGTTGATGGATTAGGGTTGAGGTAGATGGTAGAGTTGAGGTAGAGGTAGAGGTTTAAGGGTTGATGTTTTGGGTTTTAGGGTTGAGTGTTTTAATGGTTTATAGGGTAAAGGTAGTGGGTAGAGGGTTTAAAGGGTTAAGGGTTTAAAGGCTGAGGTGGAGAATTGAGGGGTTGAGGGATTAGAGCAGAGAGTTTACTAAGTAGGTTTAAGGGTTTGAGAGTTCAAGGTAGATGGTAGAGGATTGAGGGTAGAAGGTAAAGGGTTTAAGGGTTTAGGATTTAATGATTGAGGGTTTAGGGTTGAGTGTTTCAAGGTTTTGGGTGGGAGGAGACTCGAGAGAGGGAGGAGTGGAGGCGGATAGAGGTTAGAGGGAGAGATGTAAGGGTGAATGGTGAGAGAGAGAGGGAGAGGGGTAGGAGGGAGGATGAGGAGAGAGAGAGAGTTGGAGAGAGATGAGGGTGGATGATAGAGGTATAAGGGTTAAGGGTAGAGGGTAGATGGGGAGAGAGATAGAATTAGGGTTTAAGGTTTGAGGGGATAGGGGTTGAGGGTATAGGGTAGAGGGGAGAGAGATAGAAGGAGTGACTGAGTGAGAGAGAGGGAGTTGAGAGAGGGAGGGAGTGGGAGAGAGGTAGAGGGTAGATGATAAAGCGTATAAGGGTTAAGGGTAGAGGGTAGATAGGGAGAGATAGAATTAGGGTTTAAGGATTGAGGGTATAGGGGTTAAGGGTAGAGGGTAGATGGTGCATGAGCACCTACCAAAGGAACAAGCAAATCTTGAAGTGTTGTTCTAAATCTATTTTATTTTTGTTGTGCAAGGTTATAATGCCTCTTAGGATGTGTAAGGGGACCTTTTTAAAGCTTAGGTTTAAATTTGAATAAGCTGGGAATCTCGATGTGCTTGATTCCTAAGGTTTTGGTTAAAATTGTAAAACACAGTGTGCTTTCGAACACACATCTTTTAATCACTTTTGAGCCTGAAACAGTAAACCTAACTGTTTTCTCTTGATGTAAAAGAAAGCTCTCGACCATTTGGAGGGGGTTGAATGTTTTTTGGAAGGGAAGTTTTTTTCTTGTGAGTAGTTTTCTGGAAATAAAAAAAGAAAACAGTGTTTTCATGTGCCAAAAATCTGTTTTCTGGCTTTGACTGCATAACAACAAATTTAATGATTTAACAGAGCATTTAATTTGTTTTTTGTGATGTAAAGACTCCTTTAGAATCGTTATTAGTGGCATTTTAAACAGCTTTTTCAATGTTTCTTTCTGTTCTTATATATATTGTGCTTTACACTCTCATTTTATTTTGATTGGTAAATCTACTTTAAAATGGTGGTTTAGTCTATTTCTGTCGTGCCAAGAAGCATGGCCGTGTGGGAAACAAGGCTAAACCCCTTTCATGTATATAGGTTAGTCGTAGGAGTGAATGGAAGTCTTGTTTCTTTGTTGAAAAGTTGTCCCTAGGTGAGCTAGAAAGCCTGGCTTGGAAAAGATAGCAGATACTTGACTTTGCGTGGCAGGGGTGTTCTTTATGTTACAAGTTAAGGTGGTTGGTGAGTGCATGAAGTCTTGGAGCAGGTGTAGGAGTGTAGTTAAAACATTTAATAGTGTATTTAAGACTGGAAAAAAGCAATACAGACCAGGAATGGCCTAAACCCTCATTTATGGAATAATGCTGAGTTGTGTTTGTGTGCAGCAGAGAAGGGTCTCAAACCCTAAGAATCTGATGGAGCTAGGAAAAAGGTTCTGAGTGTCAGAAGGGAGCTGAGTTCAATTTCAAAAGGGAGAGGAATTATAAACAATTTCCTTGTGTGTGGAGGGCTAAAAGGGCCAAGGTTTGTAACCCTGCCCAAAACCTAAAACTGTGACTTTATGCTAGTGATGGAAAGCCTGAGTATGGTGATTAGGCAAAGACCTTTCCTGATGTTTTTTTGAAGCCATAGAAGTCTAAACATGCCCTGCCAAACAAGTTTTGAAAGTAGATGGAGTGGAACTGGTCTTTAAGTTGATTAAGGGCTAGTTAGTGTAGAGAGGAAAAGAAGCACCAAGAAATGCTTGATTTAGGCTTAATGAATGTTTTGGAACATTGATAGCAGGGTTGGCAGCAAATACCAGGGGTGCCTAATTGTTTTGGGAACCTATAGGTTTGGTGGAGGAAGCAACACTAGGGGTTATCTAAAGTGAGACCCGGAGCATTGAGTCAGTGAATGATTCAATCCAACACTCGTTCTATCAGATTGGTATCAGAGCAGTGAAAGATTTGGGAAAGTAGCTTATATGTCAGAGGAAGTTGAATCAAGTGAACCACCCAAGATGGTGACAAATGCATAGTTAGCCAAGATGGTTAAAGACAAAGAAGAGGATAACAAATCTCTAAAGGAAAGAATAGAGTAGCTAGAGGAAGCACTGAACAAGGTGAAATTGGAAGGAAAAGTGCCAAAAGAAGAAGAGGTTGCAGAGGAAGACAAAGTCCCTGAACCTGACCCTGTTCTCGAGGAGGAGCCTTTCTTGAAGGTATTAAAAGGCTTGAGTGGAAAAGGACTTGAGGGCATACCATTGTTCTATGGAAAGATGGATCCCAATCTGGTCATGGACTGGATAGATGGAATGGAGAATCACTTTGAATGTGATGGAGTCATAGAAGCATAGAAGGTGAAGGTTGCAAAATCAAGGTTGAGAGGATTAGTGTTAACTTGGTGGAAAATTTTCTAGACTGAAAGAGAGAAAGAAGGTAAGCAGCCTATATCAACTTGGAAAGGAATGGTTGCTAAAGTGAAAGAAGCCTATATGCCAGATGGCTATGAAATTCAACTCCACAAGAAGAGGTAGAGTTTAAGACAAAAAGATCAAGTTGTCAACACCTACACTGAAGAGTTCCAGAAGCTTTGTTTGAGATCAAATGTGGCAGAAGATGAGAGCCTAAAAGTGGCTAGATACCTCAATGGTTTGAAGTGGAATATACAGGAAGAGATGGCTTTGCTCAGCCCCAAGACAGTCCAACAATGTTATCAACTGGCTATTAAGATTGAAGAAAGGAATAAAAGGAAGCATGATCAGTCCTCTAAGGGTAGAGGAAGAGGCAGAGATCAAAGAGGACAGCATGGAGGTTACCAAGGAAGAGGTGGTGACCAAAGAAACCAAGTAAAATCAAAGCTTACTGAGCATGGAGGTGAAACCTCATCAAGAGGAGGATTTAATAGAGGAAGAGGACCTCAAGGGGGTTCAAACAGAGGTAGAGAAGTAGGCAGAAGTAACTCCTACTTTGCCACCATGAAGTGCTATCACTGTAATCAGCTAGGTCATCCAACTTATAGATGCCCAGAGAAAGCTTCATCTATCAATGAGAAAAGAGTAGCTTATGCACAAGAGGACACCATGAGTGTAAAGACACCTGAGATCAGTCACATAGAATCAGAAGTAGGTGAAAATCTGATGTTTAACAGGGTTTTGATCAAGCAACTGGTCAAGGAAGAACCCAAGCAAAGGAGAGCTTTGTTTCGAGCAAGGTGCAAGATATTGGGAAAGGTATGCAAGGTTATTGTAGATTCTGGTTCTACGGACAATATCATCTCTGAGGAGTCAGTAACTAAGTTAAAATTGTAGAAGGTACCTCATGCCAATCCCTATAAAGTCACATGGTTGAACAAAGGGCAGAGTGTCTTAGTGAATGAGCAGGTTACAGTGGAATTCTCAATTGGAGGCTACAACGACAAGCTGATTTGTGATGTACTGCCCATGGATGCATGCCATCTTCTTCTTGGCAGGCCATGGCAATATGACAGAGGTGATGTATATCATGGAAAGGAGAATACCATAGAATTCAAGAAGGATGGGAAAACTTTCAAGCTACAGTCATTGATTAAGGATGATGAAGGGCAGTCCAAGGTTCCAAACATTATGTTGAGCAGTGGCAAGGAGTTCATCAAGGATCTACACCAAGGGAATGAAGGGTATGTGATCATGATGCAGCCCAAAGAAGAGGAAAAGGCTGAAAGGACAGTGTTACCAGCAGCAGTCCAAAATTTGCTTGACAAATACAAGAGCATAGTGAGTGATGGAACACCATCAACTCTAGCACCCAAGAGAGAAATAATTCATCAAATTGACTTCATACCTAGAGCCTCATTTCCTAACAAAGTAGCATACAAGCTTACCCCTGAGCAGAACCAAGAGGTGGCAAGACAAGTGGAAGAATTGATGAATCAAGGTCTAATTCAAAAGAGCATCAGCCCATGTGCAGTCCCAGTTGTTTTGGCAACAAAAAAAGGAGGTAAATGGAGACTCTGTACTGATTCTAGAGAAATTAATAGGATCACCATTAGGTATAGATTCCCAATACCTAGAATTGAAGATTTAATGGATTGCCTTGGAGGTGCAAAATTCTACACCAAGCTATATCTTAAGAGTGGGTATCACCAAATCAAAATTAAGGAGGGTGATGAATGGAAGACAACTTTTAAGACAAATGATGGTTTATATGAGTGGAAAGTGATGCCATTTTGCCTCTCAAATTCCCCTAGCACGTTCATGAGACTAATGAATGAGGTGCTTAAGGATTTCATAGATATTTTTGTGGTAGTCTACTTGGATGACATACTGAATTTTAGTAAGACAGTAGATGAACATTTGAAGCATGTAGAGATGGTACTCAAAAGGTTGCAAGAAGAACAGCTGGCAATCAACCTTGAAAAGTGTGAGTTCTTCAAACAAGAGCTTGTGTATCTAGGCTTTGTGGTATCCCAAGGAACGCTGAAGATGGATCCAAGTAAGGTGGAAGCCATCCTAAACTGGCCTACACCAACCACAACAACTGAGGTAAGAAGTTTTCATGGTTTGGCTCAGTTCTATAGGAAGTTTATAAGGAATTTTAGTGGTATATGTGCACCTATACTTTTGTTTCCTAGTTTTGATAAGTTATTCACAGTTGAGTGTGATGCAAGTGGAGTGGCAGTAGGAGGAGTCCTTAGTCAAGAAGGTAGGCCTGTAGCCTTCTTGAGTGAAAAAATCAATGAAGCCAAGCAAAAATACTCCACCTATGATCTGGAACTTTATGCTTTAGTGCAGTCCCTTAGGAAGTGGAGGCATTATTTATTGCCCAAAGAGTTTGTGGTTTTCACAGATAACCAAGCACTCAGTTACATCAACACCCAAGAGAAGTTAAGCAATAGACACTTGAAATGGATGGAGTACATTCAAGCTTTTACATTTACCATTAAGCACAAGAAGGGACAACAAAACAAAGTGGCAGATGCATTAAGCAGGAGGATGTTGACAGTCCAAGAGATATAGCTGAAAATCATTGGATTGGAAAGTTTTAAAGAACTCTATGGTGAGGATGAAGATTTCTCAGAAGCCTACAAGGTATGTTCAGATTTTGCAAATCACTTTCACAGTCAATATGCTGAGTATACACTACAAAATGGATTGTTATTTAAGGGAAATTTGTTATGTGTTCCAAGAGGATCAATGAGGGAAAATCTGATCCAAGAGAAGCACAATGGAAGTCTTAGTGGACACTTTGGAATCAATAAAACTTTAGAGCTAGTACAAAGATTTTATTACTGGCCTAGATTGGCAAGAGATGTCAGAAAGTATGTTGAACAATGTGTTGTTTGCATGAAAGCCAAAGGGGGAGCTAGCAATGCTAGGTTGTATCAGCCCCTACATATTCCTAACAGACCATGGGAGTGTGTGAGCATGGATTTTGTGGTAGGTCTTCCCAAGACTAAATCTGGTTTTGACAGTGTTTTTGTAGTTGTGGATAGATTCAGTAAGATGAGTCACTTTATTCCATGCAAGACTACACATGATGCAAGTTACATTGCCCATCTTTTCTTCAGGGAGATAGTAAGAATCCATGGATTGCCATTGAGTATTGTTTCTGACAGGGATGTGAAATTCATGAGTCATTTTTGGAAAACATTGTGGAGCAGATTGGGAACTAATTTGTCATTTGGATCAGCTTACCATCCTCAGACCAATGGTCAAACAGAGGTGGTTAACAGAGTGTTAGGTAATCTATTGAGGTGCTTGACAAAGGAATATGGAAAGACCTGGGATATGGTGATTTCCCAAGCTGAATATGCATATAATGATAGTGTGAATAGAACTACAGGAAAAAGTCCATTTGAAGTTGTGTATGGGATGCATCCAAGAGGAATTTGTGAGCTCAGAGACCTTGGAACAATGGAGAATAGGAGTGGACATCTAGAAGATTTCACTCAGACCATGAAGGAGATTCATGAGCAGGTTAAGAAGACAATTACAGTAGCAACACAAAAGTTGAAAGATAAAGTTGATGAGACAAGAAGAGATGTGCAGTTTCAAGTGGGTGATTATGTGATGGTTCACCTCAACAAATCCAGATTGCAGAAGGGGATGTCCACCAAGTTGCAAATGAAGAGAGTAGGACCATGCAAGGTGTTGGCCAAGTATGGCAAGAATGCTTACAAGGTGGAGTTACCATCAGATTTGGGCATATCTCTAGTGTTCAACGTTGCTAATTTGATCATATATAAGGGCATAGTCAGTGATGAGGTTCAGAACAGTCATGAGGTATTCAAGGACATCAATAATGTACCCCTACCCAATCACGAGCAGCTTGAGGTAGAGCATATCTTAGAGTCCAGGGTGAAAAAGTCTACGAGGCACAAGAACTACATGGAAACCCTTGTCAAGTGGAAAGGAAAACCTAAATCTAAGGCTACCTGGGTTGAAGAAGCAGATTTCAAGAAGCACAGAATTGATCTATCACTGCTGACACCTCAAGTTCCTTGATATTTGTGTTGAGGGGGGGAGAATGGTGCAGGAGCACCTACCAAAGGAACAAGCAAATCTTGAAGTGTTGTTTTAAATCTATTTTATTTTTGTTGTGCAAGGTTCTAATGCCTTTTAGGATGTGTAAGGGGACATTTTTAGAGCTTAGGTTTAAATTTTAATAAGTTGGGAATCTCGGTGTGCTTGATTCCTAAGGTTTTGGTTAAAGTTGCAAAACACGGTGTGTTTTCGAACACACATCTTTTAATCACTTTTGAGCCCGAAATAGTAAACCTAACTGTTTTCTCTTGATGTAAAAGAAATATCTCAACCATTTGGAGGGGGTTGAATGTTTTTTGGAAGGGAAGTTTTTTTGTTGTGAGCAGTTTTCTAGAAATAAAAAAAGAAAACAGTGTTTTCATGTGCTAAAAATCTATTTTCTGGCTTTGACTGCGTAACAGCAAATTTAATGATTTAACAGAGCATTTAATTTATTTGTTGTGATGTAAAGACTCCTTTAGAATCATTATTAGTGGCATTTTAAATAGCTTTTTCAACGTTTCTTTCTGTTCTTGTATATATTGTGCTTTACTCTCTCATTTTCTTTTGACTGGTAAATTTGCTTTAAAATGGTGGTTTAGTCTGTTTCTTCCATGCCAAGAAGCATGGCCATGTGGGAAACAAGGCTAAACCCCTTGCATGTATATAGGTTAGTTGTAGGAGTGAATGGAAGTCCTATTTCCTTGTTGAAAAGCTATCCCTAGGTGAGCTAGAAAGCCCGGCTTGGAAAAGACAGCAGAAACTTGACTTTGCGTGGCAGGGGTTTTCTTTATGTTACAAGTTAAGGAAGTTGGCGAGTGCATGAAGTCTTGGAGTAGGCATAGGAATGTAGTCAGAACATTTACCAGTGTATTTAAGACTAGAAAAAACAATACAGACCAGGAATGGCCTAAACCCTCATTTATGGAATAATGTTGAGTTGTGTTTGTGTGCAGCAGAGAAGGGTCTCAAACCCTAAGAATCTGATGGAGCTAGGAAAAAGGTTCTGAGTGTCAGAAGGGAGCTGAGTTCAATTTCAAAAGGGAGAGGAATTATAAACAATTTCCTTGTGTGTGGAGGGCTAAAAGGGCCAAGGTTTGTAACCTTGCCCAAAACCTAAAACTGTGACTTTATGCTAGTGATGGAAAGCTTGAGTATGGTGATTAGGCAAAGACCTTTCCTGCTATTTTTTTTGAAGCCATAGAAGTCTGAACACACCCTACTAAACAAGTTTTGAAAGTAGATGGAGTGGAACTGGTCTTTAAGTTGATTAAGGGCTAGTTAGTGCAGAGAGGAAAAAAAGCACCAAGAAATGCTTGATTTAGGCTTAATGAACATTTTGGAACATTGATAGCAGGGTTGGCAGCAAAGACCAGGGGTGCCTAATTGTTTTGGGAACCTATAGCTTTGGTGGAGGAAGCAACACCAGGGGTTATCTAAAGTGAGACCCAGAGCATTGAGTCAATGAATGATTTAATCCAACCCTCGTTCTATAAAGAGACAAGAGAGAGAGAGAGAGAGAGAGAGAGAGAGAGAGAGAGAGAGAGAGAGAGAGAGAGAGAGAGAGAGAGAGAGAGAGAGAGAGAGAGAGAGACAGAGAGATAGAGAGACAAAGACAAAGATAGAGAAAAAGATAGAGATAGAGACAAAACAGAGAGACAAAGAGAGACAAAGAGATAGAGAAGGGGAGAGAGGAGTGGGAGAGAGAGAGAGGGTAGAGGATAGGGGTATAAGGGTTCGGGGTAGAGGTAGATGGGTGAGATATAATTAGGGTTTAAGGGTTCAAGGTATAGGGGTTAAGGGTAGAGGGGAGATGGGAGAGATATAGGAGTGAGTGAGTGAGTGAGTGAGAGGGAGTTGAGATATGGAGAGGAGGAAGGTGGGAGAGACTCGATAGAGAGAGAGGGAGGGATTGGGAGAGAGATATAGGGTAGAGAATAGAGGGTATAAGTGTTAAGGGTAGAGGGTGGAGGGGGGACAGATAGGAGTGAGAGAGAGAGATGGAGGGTACAGGATGAGGGAGAGACTTGAGAGAGAGAGAGAGGGAGGGAGTGGGAGAGAGATAGAGGGTAGAGGATAGAGGGTATAAGGGTTAAGGGTAGAGGGTAGATGGGGAGGGAGATATAATTAGGGTTTTTAAGGGTTGAGGGTATAGGGGTTAAGGGTAGAGGTTATATGGGAGAGATAGAAGGAGTGAGTGAGTGAGAGAGAGGGAGTTGAGAGAGGGAGAGGGGGTAGGAGGGAGAGACTTGAGAGAGAGAGAGGGAGGGAGTGGGAGAGAGATAGAGGGTAGAGGATAGAGGGTATAAGGGTTAATGGTAGAGGGTAGAGGGGAAAGAGATAGGAGTGAGAGGGGCAAGAGATATAAAGAGTGAGTGAGAGAGAGGGAGACAATATAGGAGTTGAGAGAGGAGGGAGAGACGAGAGAGAGAGAAAGAGAGGGAGGGAGTGGGAGTGAGATAGAGGGTATAGGATAGAGGGTAGATGGGGAGAGAGATATAATAAGGTTTTTAAGGGTTGACGGTATAGGGGTTAAGGGTAGAGGGTAGAGGGGAGAGAGATAGGAGTGAGTCAGAGAGAGGGAGTTGAGAGAGGGAGAGGGGGTAGGAGGATGGGGAGAGAGAGGGAGGTGGGAGAGATGGGGTATAAGGGTTAGGGGTAGAGGGTATGGGGAGATAGGGTTAGTGGTGGGGAGGAAGAGAGGGTGTGTGGGAGGGAGGGGTGTGTGTGAAGGAGGTGGTGGTGAGGAGAGGGTGGTGGTGAGGTGAGAGAGAGGGGAGAGGAAATTGGAGGGAGGCAGAGAGAGAGAGAGAGAGAGAGAGAGAGAGAGAGAGAGAGAGAGAGAGAGAGAGAGAGAGAGAGAGAGGGAGTGGGAAAGACATAGAGGGTAGAGGATAGAGGGTATAAGGGTTAAGGGTAGAGGGGAGAGGGGAGAGAGATAGAATTATGGTCTAAGGGTTGAGGGTATAGGGGTTAAGGGTAGAGGGTAGAGGGGAGAGAGATAGGATTGAGTGAGAGAGGGAGTTGAGAGAGGGAGAGGGAATAGGGGTTGAGAGAGGAGGGATAGACTCGAGAGAGAGAGAGGAGTGGGAGAGATAGAGGGTAGAGGATAGAGGGTATAAGGGTTAAGGGTAGAGGTTAGAGGGGAGAGAGATAGAATTACAGTTTAAGGGTTGAGGGTATAGGGGTTAAGGTTAGAGGGTAGAGGGGAGAGAGATCAAAGGAGTGAGAGAGTGAGGGATAGGGAGTTGAGAGAGGGAGAGGGTATAGGGGTTGAGAGAGGGAGTGAGTGAGAGAGAGGGAGTGAGTGAGAGAGAGTGAGTGAGTGAGAGAGAGAGGATTGAGAGAGAGAGGGAGTTAAGAGAGGGAGAGGGGTAGGAGAAACAAGAGATGGAGGGAGGGCGTGGGAGAGAGATAGAGGGTATAAGGGTTAAGGGTAGAGGGTAGAGGGGAGAGAGATAGAATTAGGGTATAAGGGTAGAGGGAAGAGAGATAGAATTAGGGTATATAGGGTATAGACAGAGAGAGAAAATAAATCTATTTAAAAACCAACTTTCTCATAATGTGAGCACATTTTTGAGAAGTAGAGATATGGCCGTTTTAGGAATAAATAACACACTCGCGTTATAATGTGAGCATGTTTTGTGTTGGAATAAAAATGGTAAAAAAACTCAATATACATGTGATCTCAAGGCCCACATTTTGCATTTTCTCCTGGTTTTGTGCATGCTCCAACAAAAAGTAGCTTTTTGATGATCTGTTGTAAAGTTTCCATGCATGTTTTTCACATTCCACCACTTTTTTCATGATCTTTCTACCACCTTTGCATGAAATAGTAGAGTTTTCACATTGAAAGACATATAATATCAATTCAAGTTTGAATTCCATTGAAAATTGATATGCAATTGAAGTTTGGAGGGGAACAAGATTTTGAAAAAGTCAAATTGTTGAGGAGTTTGAAGAAAGAAGAAGCTAAGGCTACATAATTGGGTTGAGCTCCTCCATTTGAAACTTTTATTTTTTAGGTATGTGAAGTCTTTACACATTTTATTTCATTCTATTATGGCTTGCTTTCATTTTTTTTATTTTTCATATTCCATGTTGATTATTGTTTGTTTGTCATTATGACCTTAGGTTGTCAATTCAAATTTTAAATTACACAATTCTATACGCTTTCCAATTACATTTTTAAACCACATCTCTTTGAGGCATTTTTTTATTCAACAATTGACTTACCTTGTGTATGCTTCCACATTTTGTATACACATATATATGACATACATTTTAAGGAAGTAAAATAAAACATCATTTCTCAATCCTTTATTATGGAAGTGCATACCACTCTCTAGAGCTTTCCTTGAGGTATTTTGTCAAAAAATTATAGCAATCAACTCATTGCCTTGTCTATGCTACTAAATTTTCCATACATCTCTCTAAAAAATTGGAATATACTTCTCCCACATTGATAGATCTTAGAAACTATTTTGGTTTTCATCTCTATTTCTAAATTTACCTCATCACTAAACCTACCTCATGACTTTTATTTGTGATATATTTTAAAATTTTCCTTGATTAGTCTACCTACAAGGGATTCTAACCCTTCTCTCCACTGTTAGAAGACTCTTTATTGAAGGCTAAGTTAGCAACATGGGGAAAGGCGCAGCCTATCTTGCAATCATGGCTCAAAATGGAAGCATGGAAAAATAATTTTAATTGTGATGCAACTAGGGGAGGTCTTGTAACACAACTTAACACAAAAAATCAACCAAAAACAACAATTCACAAGTCACAATTCTCAAAACTCTTCACTTTTCACCAAATCAGCACTCTTCCTTGTACCATTGCAAACTCATTCAATCAAGTATTTATTCTCAATAATATTATTTTAGACAAAGAATTGAACCATTTCAAGGACCCTTCAAGGTACACAATCACATGCCAAAAAACCACTATTGGTTACTTTGTAACAACTTTCTCAATTCAGGCTTTCTATGCCAACTAGTCCTCAAATTAGGACACTTTGGAAAAAAACTTATCTTGAAACTTCACCAAAACCTCCAAACACATGTGGGAAGAAATTTATATGTATTCAAACCAAATAATTCACAATTATTTCTCATAAATTCATCCACTAAGATGCCAAAACCAAAAACCCTCTTTTTAAGCGAAATAACCTAGGGCTTATTGGAAAACACACTTCCCAACCTTATCAAAACATGCCACCACCTCAAACATGTCTTAAATGGCCTACAAAAACTCAATTCAACAAGAAACAAGGCTTCCCTAACACAATACTAAATTTAGCATGTCAAAGCCTCTCAAATTCACATGGAAAACACCAAATTTCACTTTAGGGCTTCATGCCCAAATCAACTCTTGACCTCCCCTGTACACACTCAACATTCCCACACCTTTTTAGTGATGTTGTAGACCCGTTCCTTGATTTATAGTGGCCATAGTGAGAGGAATGGGTCAATACACCATTTTAAATGATTTTCAAACCTTAAAACTGTGTGTTCAGGCCGGTCTCAGAAATGATTGACATGGTAGGGGAAGTGTATGCCTCATAGAAATGGGGTACCATGGTGATGTACATCATTGTAGCACCCATTTCTATGAGGCATACACTGCCCCTACCTTCTTAACCCTACTACATTGGTAATCTAGTGAGTGAGCTAGCTTAGCTCACTCACTAGCTTTCCAATGTGGTAGGGTTAAAAAGGTAGGGGCAACATATGCCTCATAGAAATGGGGACCATGACACTGCATTTCTATGAGGCATACACTGTCCCTACCTTCTCAACCCTACCGCATTGGCAAGCTAGTGAGCAATCTAGCTCACCAACGCTCCACTAGCTTGCCAATGTGGTAGGGTTGAGAAGGTAGGGGCAACATATGCCTCATAGAAATGGGGTGCATCACCACGGTACCCCATTTCTATGAGGCATGTGTTGCCCCTACCTTCTCAACCCTACCGAATTAGCAAGCTAGTGAGTGAGCTAGCTTTCCAACACTCCACTAGCTTGCCAATAGCATAGGGTTGTGAAGGTAGGGGCAGTGTGATAGCAACCTAGGTCGTGAAGACCCCAACCAACTCAAAATGATCAGACTGAAACAACAAATCAGCCCCTTAAACACTATACACTCAACTTATCCCAAACACACTTCTAAAGGCTTGTAGCCCTCCAACACTGCTTTTTCTCAATATATTTTAGAGAAGGCGGTACAAAGACCTAAAAAACATCATATGAGACACACTTCAACTCCTAACACAACATTCCAACAGGTTTCAAGAGGTTTCTTTGGAACAATATTGAAAACCAATAGGCTGCCCTACCTTGTAGGCCACCAAATAGCCCTCTTTTACAAAGGAGGTACCTCAAAATCAATTTTTTCTCACCAAATCTCAACTAACAGTCACTAATTGTGTTACAAAACAACAAATTCAACCATTATTTCTTAGAGCCTTGACCTCTAAAATGTTGTACCACCAAACCCTCAACTTTCATACAAATAACCTAGGGTTGATTGAAAGTCTTGACAACCGGACTTACCAGACCTCACCAATACCAACAACACTTCAAAAATTACTTGAAAAAACTCAAAAAACCATTACATTTAAGGTTCCTTCAACATTTCATCAAAACCCTTCTTTAACACCTCATTTACACAAAGAAAACAATGTAATTTTGCCTATCTTGTAATCATGGCATGCCCCTACACCACCTTTGTCTATGCTAGCAATACTCTTGTATAGGATGATTGTAAGTATATTTTATGAAGCTTTGAATGACATATATTTCATTTATTTGAATGGACAAATACTTTAGGAACTAATATTCATCTCATTACCATGCTACAAGTAAAATTATCCTCCATGCCAAAGAAACGAAGAAGGAATAAACTAATAGACGAAGATTATGAAACCTTCAAAGCAAAGGAGAGAGAATAGGTGGAGGCATATAATGAAAAGAATGAATTGGGTACTATTGATGAAAACAAGCCAACTGAAGAGGAACCTCAACCGTAAAAAAAAAGAACAGGATTTGGCAGCACAAAGGGCACGAATGTGAAAACATCGTGGTAAGATAGATTCAAACATTGTAGTTGGAGACACACCCTCTGCAGAAAGTGAATACGAAGGGACAACATTAAGCACAAGAGAATATGGAGGGACACCAGCTACTGCAAGTGAATATGGAGGGACACCATCTATTGCAAGTGAATATGGTTGGACACCATCCAATGCATCTCAAGTTGAGAGTACATCATCACTTGGATTTGACAAAGAAGGTATGTCATCATCTCCACGAGAACCTCAAGGCATGTCTTCTACTCCAACCTCAATCGAAGGTACCTAATCTAGCCCACCTCAATTAAATATTGATGAAATTCCTAATGTTGAGATGTATGTACCTAGGAGAACACCACCTAGAATTTTGCGTAGAAAGCCAAAGTATTTGATTAATATTGATGAGGATATTTTGCAGCACATGGAAGGTAAGATTCCAACATGCACTTGTAGAAGATATGTTGATAATATTTAGAAATTCTACTTTGAAAGGCTAAATGAGACTGCAAGATGTCAACTATTTATTGAAATGATGCGGGGTATAAAGTATAGAGACATCATGAAGACTCTTGGGTGGAGAACATCGAATGCATTGAGTGAAAACACTATTGTAAAGAATCTAATGGATGCATATGAGACAGTGGGTAAGACCTCACACTCAAATGATGGTAATATCACATGACATGTCATTACATCGACTTTGGTAAGCAGTCAAACAAAGAGAGCTCGTCTCATTAGAAAGACGAGTGAACAAATGAGAATTAGTAGAAAATTTTTATCAAAAGTCGTTCAAAGGCAACAAAGAATTGAGGGCACCAATTCAAATGAATTATGGGCATTCTCAGGTAGACTACCACAAAAAGATAAAAAAGTTGTTGAAGCATTGAGAACACTAATTGAAGAGTATTGGAAGAATAACATAAGACCATCTTCGAATCAAAGGGATGTGGTAAGAAGGAGAATCAGTAGTCGGAACCGTGAGCCACATCCAAAGCATTTTTTGGATATGACTCAAACCCAAATTTTTTCATAAATTTCAAATGGATTATCCTCAAATTATTATTTTTCAAAGATTTTTTGAAATTCTTAAACCTTTTTATGTCAAGATAAATCACACATGCACTATTTGTTGTTGTAGACTACATATTGAATTCTCCAACCATTATGATGTTTATCGTTCTATATGTTGTGATTTTCATACTAACAATGTTTTGCAGGATTGTGGCATAGAAGCCCCACCAAAATCTTCAAGAGATTTCTTATCAAAAAAATTATGCAAAATAGAGGATGGCCAAATATTCTATAGGACATGCCTGGATGGTTCATGTGAGCATTGCAGTGGCTTGTAGTGTATGCCAATATGTCAACATATGGAACGTATAGATGAGGTGGGACAAAAACTAGTAGAGTTTGGGAAGTATAAAATAGTGGCATTCGCTACAAAAGATGGGTCTCAAGAAAAAAGGTTTGATTTTGTTATTCAAAAGATTCCAATGTATTAGTTTATGTCCATATTTCATGACAATATAGTGTATGAGTATGCAAGGAATACCCATAGAGCCTGATGGATGGACACACAATTCAAGCTATGCAAGGACACATTTCTAGTTGGTAGCATAGTATCAATGGTTCATTTTGTAGAGAACTACACTCTACAGCCATAGTGTGAGGTGCAATAACAATATTACAACTCCACACAACTTTTGATATTTGTGCAAATAGTATTCATTCATGCAACTATTAGTATAGAGGACCAAAGGAAGGTATTGAGGGAGTATCACTTTTATATTAGTGATGATTACAAAAATTCTCTAGAGTTTTTGCAAGGTTGCTTCCATATGCTCTACAGTGATTTGGCTCAGAGGGGCATAGAATATGGTCGACATATAATATGGTCAGATAACTGTGTAGCACAGTTCAAAAACTCACACATGTTCTATTGGTTGAGTAGGATGCATGCCATTATAGGTGTAAAACATATGTGGAACTTTTGTGAGGTCGGGCATGGAAAGGGGGAGCATGATGGTGTAGAAGCATGCGTAAAAAGAGCATTAGCACAAGAAGAGTTAAAGTATAAAGACAATGCAAATTTGAGAGATGCAAGATCAATCGTCAAGTGGTGTAATGCTTCGATGGTTCTAGGTAATGAAGTTACATCTTCAATTCATAGGTATTTTTGGTTGATGGATGATACTAACATTGCACCATATGAGGATTGTTGTACACTAACAGGATCGAGTGACCTACACTCTTTCCTTAGCTCAAATGCAGGTTCATGGAGTATCGATACACAGAAGATGGCATGCTTTTGTTCTTCATGTACAATGCAAGCCTGGAATGATTGTGAGTCAGGGGAATGGGTTGACAAGTTATCTTAGCCCACTTCACATGTATCACCCTTCGATGAAATTGGAACTAACACACATGGAATCATCAGTCAACTTTGACCACGTATCATATCTAGTTCAACTAGGTAATATATCTACTTGCTTAGTTTTTTAAATTCTATATTGTTATATTACTTTGTAGTGTATTTGTAATGTTGACTAATTTCAAGAGATTTCTAGCACATATCAATGCAGAGAAAATTTATGTAGTTATTGTAGATGAAGACAATGAAGAGGGAATCAACTATTACTTGTGTCATTTTGTTGAGGCCAAAAATAAATTGGAGGCCCCAGTTATAGATGGAGAAAACATTGAATACCCTATAGGCTTGGTTGTTGTTACTGGAACGAGGCTTAGAAGGTACCTACATAAGAGTGTTAAACATTGATTGTTTTAGGACTTTGACACACATCGTAATATTCTTCATTACTTGAACCTTGTCGTGGCATCCAATGTTTGTTTGACCAAATATGGGGGTAGACCTTTGAACAAGGTCTTGTGGAAGGTCTGTGAGTCTAACCACGAGACAATACTTGACACAATAAAGAGTAGAGAAGATCTAGATGGTTTTTTGGATTAATTTGTAAGTATGCGCATTGGTTCTTATTAATTTATACTTGTATGCACATTAATTTTTTTTATGGAAATGCTATCATCTTCTTTTACTTTCCCTTTTTGTAAGTAACCTACTACAAATTGATTGGTGTCCCCTTGCAGAAAATGCAGATTTATGAGCCATCCAAGAGAATGTCAACCATAAAAGAAATACATCCTTATTTTGATGATCTTGACAAATATCAATCATGATTTTAAGCCATTACAAAATTGTGTGCAAAGCTTTGTGAGGTAATTTCAAGCTATTCATTTGAAGTTAACCTTATCATGAGCAGCTATGATGTAGACATTATAAGAGCATCTCAAATTTCAACTTACTCTATTCATGAGAGGTGGTGTTTGCAATAGGCATCTTGGAACTCCTAGTGAAGATGTATGACTGGAAGTGACTAAGTTGAGAGGCTGGCATGCCTATCTATAAGTTCCTTCCATCCATCTTCATTTCATTTCCATTTTGGATGCTCTTTCTTTTTCTCTTTTAATTTGCATATTTGTAATTAAACTACTAAAAATTGATTGGTCTCTCATTGCAAAAAATGTTGATCTATGAGAAATCAAAGAGAATCTTAGCCAAAAAAGCAATGCAACATCCTTTTTTTGATGATCTTGACAAATCTCAATTCTGATTTGAAGCCATTATAAAAGAGCATGTGAAGCTTAGCGAGGGAATCTCAAGTTACTTAATTGAAGTTAACCTCATAATAAGCACCTATGATGTAGACATTTAAAGAGAGTCTTGAATGTATGAGTGAAATTGTAAAAGATCTGTGAGAATGAAGTACCTAAGGAATTTTAATGAGGTCTACTTGTAATGAGATTTACTCAAATATTGTAATTTTGGAGTTCATGTTTGGTACATGAGCACCTTGTTCTCTAAATGCCTTCAATAGGAAAATTTGGAAAAAAATGAATTTTGAAATGTAAACAATGTGAAAAAGGTCATGTGAAGGTCATATGTAATGTATTCAAAGTATCAAAGAGGCCATTAGATGATTAGAGAAGTGATATTTTACAAAATATGTCATTTGGTGTAAAAATGCAAAACTTGCACTAGTTGCACAATTGAAAAATTAGTAAATAAAGGATGATGTTTTCTGTATTTGCAACAATTTTATTTTTTTGTTTCAAGCTTGTGTGGATTTTACAACACATTATACTTTTATTTTTGATTATTTTTCTCTAGAGCAAGAAGTTAGGTAACTTTTGAAAGAATTTTGAAGTCTTTTAACTCAGATTTGAAGAAATAAGAACAATTTTATCATAACTGGTTTGTAACCCTCAAAATAGGGTTTTGAGAGTCCATTAAGTGATAATATTTCCATGCCACCGATTTAGGGTTAAGTATTTAAGTGGAATGGATTGCAATTAGGTGTTTTTCAGTTTGAATATGTAAGTGGTGCATGAGCACCTTGCTCACAAAATGCCTACAAAAGAAAAAAATTCAAAAAATTGAATTTTTAAATGTAAAATGTATGTAAAAGGTCATATGAAGACCTATTTCAATTTATTTGAATGTTTATTGGGTCACTAGGAGGTGATTCAATTCAATTTGCAAAAATAAAATGCTAAAAGTGCAAAAGTTGTAAAAATTGTCAAAAATGCAAGAAAAGGAAAAATAATCAGAAGTTGAAGAGTCTTTTTGTGGGAAATTAGAGGGATAGGTCGATGAAGGAAGTTGAAAAGGAAGTTATTAGTTGGGAAACATATATATACATCATTTCATGTCAATAAAAATAAATATTTTTTGTATTCTTGAAGATTTACGATCAATAAAGTCCCCGTTTTAGTGATTTTTCAAGTTTTTCTAGTTGTTCATTAACTTGTATGGCCTATACAGTAGCTTAAGGACTTGAATCTTATTTTTTAAGGTATAATAGTGAAGTATATTTCATTTTAATATATTTATGAAGGTATCCATTGATTTTATCATTAGTTTGAACTGATTTTTCTCAACTCGGTATGTAAACCCTCAAGATCGGGGTTTTGAGAGTCTAGATGACCAATATTGAATACTCCACTGAATTTGATAGTTTAGATATATGGAGTAGGTTAGTTTTAGGATTTCTTAGGTGTGTGTGTGTTTATTTGTGTAGGGGAATTCAAGAAACAAAGGTGGAGTTGTTGCTACAGGGTTTTATGATGAATTTCCAAGTGAAAAGTGTGGCTCCAAGTGGTGTTTTGAGGAAAACGAAGTGTTCAGGGATGGAAGGAGGTTTAGAATGCATATAAAGACATATCTAAAAATGTTTGTAGTAGTTTCTAAGCTTTTGAAGGTTTGCAACGGCGTTTTCTATCAAACCCTCATTCTTTTTGCATGGTTTAAGCCTAAAAACAAGGTTTCTATTGTTGGGTGTTTAATTGGGCCTTTAAACCCATAAATGTTGGTGAATCCTAAGTTTTTACACATGATAAAATAATTTTTGAATTCATATGGGTTTTTGGATTTGATTCATTGGTAGTCCCTTTGTAAATTTGGGCTAATTTGAAGCATTTTCCAATGGGTAGGCTATTGGTTTACACATATTTTCCTAAACAGGTATATCTGATTTTTGGATATGTTAATATTGGCCAAAATGGGTTGCTAAAAAGCTACCATTACAGGTTTGAAAGGATGTCAATAATAAGTTACACTCGATTCAAGGTTTGGAAACCTACTTGCATTTTGATGCCTTGATAGCTAAAATGGGAAAATTTGTGTAAACAATGATTTGAATGATTCTACATGATTGAAACCAATCTGAAAGGTGTTGGAAAACATTTCTGAATGCTTGGATAAGATCTAGGAAGCTAACTTGGTGTTTTGAGTGTTTTTAGCAAGGCTTACATAATGTGTAAAATGATATTTTGATTGCTAAAAAGTGATAATTTGAGTAAACAGAGTTTTTAGAGTTTGAATGTGTATTGAAACTGCAAAGATAATGTATTTAAAGATGTATCTATGGTTTGGTAAAGGTGCAAAATTTAATCTTGAAAATTTGATGTTTTGAGTAAGGTGGATTTTTGGTGCAAAATAGTGTTTTTGACTACAAGTTAATGGTAAGTCTAATGGCTAGTGGTTTTTAAGTGTGTATCTGATTTATTTCAGTCAAGAATAGGTTGTTTACAATGTCTTGGAGGTTTGGTGAATGGTTAGAAGCAGACTCAATTGTTTGTAGTCTTATTCCCTCATTAAAACAAGTTGAAATGATGAGTAATTGGTTGAAAAATGAAATAATTGAATGGTTTAATGTTGTTGATCATGTTATGGCTTTGATATAGTCAGTATGATGCTGGTAAGGTTGTTTTTGAATTTGATAGTGACATGAAATAATGATGAAGTGCTTGGCTTGTTGGTTTCCTTATAGTTTGTAATGAGAAAAGTGGGATTTTGGTGAATGGATAAGTGAATTTTTGATGAAAGTTGAGAAAAAGAATGATGTTTGTTTAATTTGATCTTCTCCTGTTAAGTTTGGGTTAGAAGTACCCAGATGGTTTGTGGATCTTGGTAGATGCTCTTGCATCAGTAAGCAAGGGGTGTCAATCTTCACAAAACCTCAAATGAATGAGTTTCAAACAAAGTTTCAACCAACAACTCTCTATCTCTTCAATTTTAACCCTTCACTCTGCCTTGTCTAGTAGGTTAGCAAAACCTAGTTTTAGAAATTTTCTCACAAACTTCTCAAATGACTTCACAAATAAATGACTGATCTAGATAGCCATTATTGAGTTACAACACATACTTCAAAATCAATAGTGATTGTCTTGGAACATGTGCATCAAAAATGACCTTCTTCGATGTCCTCATTAGGCTAACTAGGCCTAATTTACAAAGGAACATACCGTTAAACATTCAAAAACCCCTTAAAATTATTGGGGCGGTAATTCTCATGTATCCAAACCTTCAAATCCACAATTTGTCTTAGGAGAAACTCACTCCACCATGCCAAACCACAAAACCCTTATTTTATGCTAGTATAAGGAGGGTTTATTGAAAGGAATGGTTCCACACCTTAACAAAACATGCCACCACCTTAGACCTTCTTAAAATAACCTACACAAACTCAAAAGACAATCACCCAACCTCTACATGCAATATTTTATTAAACCCTAGGGTGAAACCTCATTTTTCATGCCCTTTTCCATCAAAATCTATAGGGGAAACAACACAAACCCCATAAAAATGATTCCCTTTCACCAAATAAGCACCCTAACATCAAAATGGGTATCTAAGTATGTATTGGGTCTATGGAAACATAAAGAGATTGAAAAGGAGAACATACTCACCCTGTACGGAACCGTACAATTCAAGGAAACATCAGATTTATGGTAAAAATATAGAAAAATGCAAGGAAACAATGAATTTTATTGGTCTTATTCTAAGTACATGATACATTTATGATAGGCATGGTCCTCTTTTGTACCCGAACATGCAGAATTGCTCTGTGCTACGTTCAACCGGCTAGATCCCTTAAGGGTCCAAAGAGCAATATCATAGAAATATTTTATAGGGTATTACTCAGAAACCATGGAACTTATGAAATCTTTGTCTAAGCCTACAAAATCATATTAAACCCCTCTACAAAAAACTCTCTCAGTTTGTGCTACGTTAGAGTGGTTTTCCCATGGTGTCTAGTTTTCGTTTGATGGAAAAAGTGTCAAATGCAAACAGTGCAAAGTTGCAAAGTGTTGTAAATTTTGTTCTGCAACTTGTGTGACCAAATAAACTATTCCAATGCATTTGCATAGGTATGTTTATGCTAGGCATGATCTTCTTTCGCACCCAAACACACAAAATAGCTTCGAGCTACGATCAATCAGATTGATCCCTTAAGATTCCAAAGTGCAAAATGACTATAAACTTCAGCATATTGTTACTCAAATACCGTGATGCTTAGAAACTTCTTATTTGATCCTATGAGATTGCATTGGGCCCCTCTACAAACACCTCTCTTGGTTTTCACTATTTCAGAGTGGTTTTCCCATGGTGGAAGATTTTCACTTGATGGAAAAAGTGTCAAATGCAAGTAGTGCAAAGTTTCAAAGTGGTGCAACTTTCGTTCTGCAACTTGTGTGACCAAACAGACTGTTCCAACGCGTCCAAATAGATATTTTTACACTAGGCATGGTCCTCTTTCACAACCAAACATGCAAAATCGCTCTGAGCTATGTTCATCCAAATCGATCCATTAAAAGTCCAAATGGAAAAATGACTGCAAACTTCAGCATGGTATTACTCGGATACCATGATGCTTAGAAACTTCTTGTCTGATCCTATAGGATCGCATTGGGCCCTTCTACAAAATATCTCTTAGTTTTTGTTGTCTCAGAGTGGTTTTCCTGTGGCAGCAAATTTTCACTTGATGGAAAAAGTGTCAAATGCAAGTAGTGCAAAGTTGCAAAGTGGTGCAACTTTCATTCTACAACTCATGTGACCAGATGAACTGTTCCAATGCATTCAAATAGGTATATTTATGCTAGGAATGGTCCTCTTTCACACCCAAACATGCGAAATCACTCTGAGCTACGTTTAATCAGATCGATCCTTTAAGAGTCCAAAGTGCAAAATGGCTGTAAACTTCAACATGTTGTTACTCAGTTACCATGATGCTTAAAAACTTATCATCTAATCCTATAGGATTGCATTGGGCCCCTCTACAAAACCTCTCTCATTTTTTGCTATCTTAGAGTGGTTTTCCCATGGTGGCAGATTTTCACTTGATGGAAAAAGTGTCAAATGAAAGTAGTACAAAGTTGCAAAGTGGTGAAAATTTCATTCTGCAACTCGTGTGACCAAACAGACTATTCAAACGCATCCGAATAGGTATTTTTATGCTAGACATGGTCCTCTTTTGCACCCAAACACGCGAAACCGCTATGAGCTATGTTCCATCGAATCGATCCCTTAAGAGTCCAAAGTGCAAAATGGATGCAAACTTCAGCATGTTGTTACTCGGATACTATGACACTTAGAAACTTCTCATCTAATCTTACAGGATCGTGTTGGGTCCCTCTACAAAAACCTCTCTCAATTTTTCCTATTTTGGAGTGGTTTATCCGTGGCGGAGGATTTTCACTTGATGGAAAAAGTGTCAATTGCAACCAATGCAAAGTTGCAAAGTGGTGTAACTTTTGTTTTGCAACTCGTTTGACCAAATTAACTATTCCAACATGTCTGAATAGGTATGTTCATGCTAGGGATGGTCCTGTTTTGCACCCAATCACGTGGAATCGCTCTGAGCTATGTTCAACTGGATCTATCCCTTAAGAGTCCAAAGTGCAAAATGGCTACAAACTTCAGCATGTTGTTACTCAGATATTGTGATGCTTAGAAACTTCTTGTTTGATCATACAAGATTGTGTTGGGCCCCTCTACAAAAACCTCTCTCAGTTTTTTCTATCTCGAAGTGGTTTTCCCATGGCGGTAGATTTTCATTTGATGGAAAGTGTCAAATGCAAGCAGTGCAAAGTTGCAAAGTGGTGCAACTTTTGTTCTGCAACTCATGCGACCAAACTGACTTTTCCAATGCATCTAAATAGGTATTTTTATGCTAGGAATGGTCATCTTTCACACCCAAACATATGGAATCGCTCTGAGCTAAGTTCAACTAGATTGATCCTTTAAGAGTCCAAAGTGCAAAATGGCTGCAAACTTTAGCATGTTGTTACTCGGATACCATGATTCTTATAAACTTCTCATCTAATCCTACAAGATTAAATTGGACCCCTCTACAAAAACCTCTCTCATTTTTTTCTATCTCGTAGTGGTTTTCCCATGGCGGTGGATTTTCACTTGATGGAAAAAGTGTCAAATGCAAGCAGTGCAAAGTTGCAAAGTGGTGTAACTTTCATTCTGCAACTTGTGTGACCAAACCGACTATTCTAATACATCTGAATAGGTATTTTTATGTGAGGCATGGTCCTCTTTCGTACCCAAACACCTGAAATTTCTCTAAGGTACATTCAACCAGATCGATCCCTTACGAGTCCAAAGTGAAAAATGGAAGAAAACTTTGATGGGCTAGTACTCAGAAACCGTGATGCTTAAAAAATCTTTTTCTAAGCCTATGGGATTGCGTTGGGCCCCTCTACAATAACCTCTTTTAGTTTTTGTTATCTCGGAGTCATTTTCCTATGGTGCCCAGTTTTCGCTTGATGGAAAAAGTGTCAAATGGAAGCAGTGTAAAGTTGCAAAATGGTGCAACTTTTTTTCTCAATTCATGTGACAAAAAAAATTGCTCCAACGTGTCCCGATAGGTAGGTTTACACTAGGCATGGTCCTCTTTCACACTAAAACACATGAAATTTCTTTGAACTACGTTCAACCAGCTTGATCCCTTATGATGGCATGCAAAACAATGGAAAAGTGAAACATACACATGATGATTAAGAAGTCTGAGTATTCCACACAAAAAGCATATGATCATTGATGAAAATCACCTTGTTCCTCCATTTGATGAAGGTCTAGTTCAATGGTTTTAGTCATTATAATGTCAAATAAGGCCATGGTAGGCCATTTTGTAATCTTGCTTTTAGTTTTGAGTTAGTGTGGGGTCATTTGAGTCAATTATGTAAGTTCAAATAAAAAAATAGCATTGGTAAATGCATTGGAAGAGATTACTAACACTACCCCTGTTCAAAATTCATAATTTAGGCCTTAAAAGCAAGGCTAGATGAGGTGAAAAGAATAAATTTTTTGAGAATAAGTTAAAATAGGTTGGAAATAGAGTGAGGTTGTGGAGTTTGATGTGTTCAAATGGTCTGCAAGGACAAGGGAGGTCAAAAGTATGTTATGGTATGATGCCCTGCTTGGGAAAAGAGGGGTTTTGAATGAAAAATAGAGGTTTGAGGAAGTAAAAGTGGGTAAAGTCAAGGGGAAGCATAATTTGGTGGTCAATTAAGTTTGTGCAGGTAGAATGAAGAGTATTGGAAGAGGTTTTGAGGTTGTATGACGTCTAGATATGGGGTTTTCAATAAACCCTAGTGAAATTTGAGAAAAGTGAGGGTTTAGAGGATAGTGGGGTTAGAGGGCCAATCACGCCCTAAAAATTGTGGATTTTGTGGATTTACTGATTGGTAAATGCTTTCCAATGGTGTTTTGCAATTGGAAGAGTGATTAAAAGGGTTTTGCTCTGTTAAATAGACCTATTCGAGGGTCTAGGACAACGTTGAGTCCATTTCTTATTTTTATTATAAATTATAACTTGCTTTCTCTCAAGTCCATTTCATATACAAGAAATAATATTGCAAAAAGTTGGCATAAATATTTAGATGTGTTTATATGGTGATGCATCAAGAACATAACAATTCATTTTGCATTATCAGGATTATGTTGTGAAAATGTTTAAAGACTATTGAAGATAAATGTTTGTATGATAATGTGTCAAGAAGTTAACTACTTAATCTACTTTGAATATTATGTTTTTCAAGTGTTATGAAGATTATGTATCCTTTGCTTAATTGAGTTGTTCCAATCAAAGGATTAAATATATTGGAATCTTTTTATGAATCATTTCATGGAATACCAATTGAAAACATGCTTTTTTCTTTTAGATAAAGTTGTTTAGTATCAATCAATTAATATTCAAGACAAACCATGAAGGACAACAATGATCAATGTTAGGGATAACCAATTAATAAGTATAGACGTGAATAAGTCAAGCATGCACATGTGAATAAGGGCACATGTGAATAAGGGAAGTATAAGTACTCAAAAACACATAAGCCGTGAAGTATACACACGAATACATGGTATACACAAATTAATACAAAGTATACGCACGAATACAAGGTATACACATGAAAACACATAAATCGCAAAGTATACATTGGAACACATGTAAGTCACAAAGTATACACATAAGTTGTAAAGTATACACTTGAATACATGTAACTTATATCTATTGAACCATAAATTTAGAATGCAAATATGGACACCATCGATAAAAAAGATTTGTATTAACCAAATAGCCATGTAGGCATACATCAATATATTTCAATATAAGTATCAAATATAGGTACAAAATATCCATAGAGGCTTATGAGAATGCCATATAGGCATACAATGTCAAATATATCCAATAAAAAATATGTACAAAACTGGGTATGTGCAGGATAATGATGGGCCAAAAAGTGGCAATATGATGGGTATATGTAGGGTATGTGGTTGACAACTTTCTTTTTACCCAAAATTGATGAAGCTAAAAGGGGTTTTAAAGGAGATTCTCAGCTTTCCACCAATATAAATTATGCTTTATTTTGAATTTAATAAATAATTATTATTCATTTTTTATTTGAATTACGACTAAAGTCCTGATTGATAGGCTGTTTGGAAAACATCTATATCTTTCAAATGGTATTGCATTTTTTGATTCTAAAATATGTGTCGCATTATATACTTTGCATACTATATGATTAAAAAAAAAAAATTTAGTTTCATGAAGTTTTGACCAAGTTAAGGTGGTCAGACATATGAGTTTTTATATTTTTTAAAAGTTATAATAAAAAATTCATAATTAATTATTTACTTGGAAAAAAATTACAAAAAAAATGCATCACATCAAGACATGAGTCCTTTACTTATATCTAAAATCTTATAAAAAAATCTTATTAATTTATTGTGGTTAGGGTGGTTAGACATACACCTACTTCTTATTTTTTCCTTGAAATTTAAGTACGACTCCATTGAAATTTTAAATTTTCACCAAATAGATTTTTTTTTTAAATAAACCTAATAGTTTAGAAACTTCATTCAATTTTGTACAAATTCTATTCTTACATATTTTTGAAATAATATAGATAACTTATTCAAATTTTTACGTCAAGTTGCCTAACTTTGATTTTTTTGAAATTTTTGCCACTTAAGGGCCTCTTTTTTCCATGATGATCCTATGCATACCCAACTGCTATGTAGGCATACATCAAAGGGCTGTGGAATCAAAAATCATTGCTCTCCATGCTTTGGGAATAAATTCTTTCCCTTTGCTTGTCGATCGGATGGCGATAGGTCTGCCGCTCATTTGTGCTACACTCGAGAAGTGCTCCTGCTGCTCCTCCTAGTGTTTAGTTCATGGTGAAGTTTTAACTGTTACAATAAGTAAAGGCATTAATATATAGAAATTACATTATAAAAAATGATATATTTAACAAAATAATCACTTGCCGCAATCTCATGATCACTCTCCATGAGGGAAATATTCACACGCCCATGTTGAGGCATGCTCAAACCTTGTATAAACCATCCAAATAGAAATTAAAATATGAATCAATAATGGTTTGATTTTTCACTAACATCTATAACAACAAATGTAAATTGAAATTTACTAATTTGCCTCATACCTCCCCTGTCAGAGCCATCGAGGATTGTATAGAAAATGAAACACTGATCTCCATTGCCCTTGCCACATTAAGAGGTGTTTCGGCTTGCAACATCTGAAAAAAATAAAAAAAAATTATTCAATCACAAAAAATAAAATAGCGATCCACATCATGACTTATAATGTATGAGATAATGAACAAAATTTTGAGTACTTATTAAACTATATATTTCTAATTATCATGCTTACTATTTTCCCTATCCATATCTTGTTCGAAAGGGCGTGTTTTTAAGCTTTTATCCATAGTAGCAAGCCGGTGAACCGTTTGATCAAATTATTTCGTAGACATGTACGATAACTATGGTGGCATAGAGAAGGCAATGAACTATTTGAAAAAATGCCTTAAAGAAATGGGGTCTCATGGTGATGGAATGCCATTACAAAAAAATTCACGTCATGGCATTCCATCACCATAAGACCGCATTTCTTTTAGGCATTTTTTCAGAAATTTCATTGTCTTCTCTATGGTATTATTGCTTACTATTATGCTTTGATATATATTTTTCCAAGCATCTGTAGTTTGTTGGAAAGCACCTATTTTAGGCTTTTAGCCATAGCAGCAAGGAAGTGAGTAGTTCGATAAAATGCTTTGGTACACATGTATGGAAAATGTGGTATCATAGAAAAGATGGTGAGTTGTTTGAAGAAATGCCTCAAAGAAATGTGGCCTCATGGTGATGGAATGTAATTCCATCACCATGAGACCACATTTCTTTGAGGGATTTTTTCAAACTACTAAATGCCTTGTCTATGCTATTGCTTACTATTATGCTTTGATAAATTTTTTCCAAGCATCCATAGTTTGTCATGCAGGTGCACCTTTTCAAGCACATGCCTCCATGAGGAAAATTTAGGAGTTTGAATTGGTTAAGGTGTTTTGATGATGTAATAAGGATTAAATAGCCATTTTGGAGGTTGTAATAGTCTTAGTTAATTTAGGCATAAAGTGCAAAATTGTAAAATATTGACAAAGTTGTCAATTTCCAATGTTGTAAAAATGAAAAAATGGTGTAAAGGCATGGAATTCCAAGGGTCAAAGTAGTCATAGAGGTTATTGAGTCATTGTGGGAAGTTGGAAAGGTTGGGAAATGTTTAAAAATGATATGATCCATTGATGTAAGTTGTTGTTGAAGAGATTGAAGGAGAAAACTAATAAAATATCACTAATCCAAAGGAGTTGGTATTGAGTTTTTGATATGTGAAAGTAAGTCATGATGGGTGCCTGATTTGGGGATTTGTTGACAAGTTTTTTTGAGAAAATTGAAATTTTTGAAAGGAAAAGTGGGTTGGCTCAACTAGTAGGAAGACTAGGTAGAAGTTTGTAAACAAAGAAAGAATTGAGTTTTTGAGTTGCAAAGTGGATTGAATCCTTTTATATGATGAAGTTAAGTTATTTGACAACCCTGCATTGCATCGGTTTGTTGGAAAGCACCCTTTTTAAGCTTTTAGCCATAGCAGTGAGGAAATGAAATGTTTGATAAAATGCTTTGGTAGACATGTATGAAAAATGTGGTAGCATAGAAAAGGCAGTGAGCTATTTGAAAAATTTCCTCAAAGAAATTGGGTCTCATGGTGATGGACATCACCATGAGACCACATTTTTTTGAGGCATTTTTTCAAAAAACTCATTGCCTTGTCTATGCTATTGCTTACTATTATTCTTTCATATATATTCCTTCCAAGCATCCATAACATATACATGGTAGTGAATTGTTTGAAAATATGTTGAGCAGTAAAAAGTGGTCTCATGGAATACCATGACAAGAAAATACAATTGGAAGCTTCTCTTAGACTTATTACTTATGCTATGTGAAGTAATTACATCACTTCTTATGTTGACTTTCTAAACAACTATATTGTAGTTGAAATTTTGTCATCTATCGACGTCTAGTTATTAGTTATGGAATGTGAAGTAATGCTTTGAGTTTGAATGATGTGCAATGCAACGTAATCAACGATATGAATATAAACTACACGAATCTATTACTTCAATAGTTAAACTATTTATTCTATTACCTACTTGTAGGTTTGAGTAAATCCACTAGCAATGGGAGGTGTTCCCTCGAAACCTCCAATATTAGCATGTTCAACATACAAAATCACATATTAAAATACCATTTGTAAAACAATGCTATTAACATGTAATAAATTTATAATTGTTTACTAGTTACATACCCCACCAATAGGTGTACTGTAGAAATAAGTAGGTGTAGGGCCGGTGTATCCAGTCTCAACACTGTGACCTTACAATTTTATTAAAATCATAAAACTAAATTAGTTAATCGTGCATTTCAAAATTGAAATTTAATAAATTAAATTCAATGAACATGCTAACTTTTACCTGACTATCAATGCCATACACCTCATGCAAAATGCCAACTTCCCTCTCCATCTCCATAGCTATAGAAAAATCCTACATAGGATCCTCTTGAGTGTCGGTTGGGTCATATGAATAAGTCGCCCCGCAAGATTGGCACACATGGGTTCAAAGGCCACCACTCGAAGACTCCCCTAGATGGAGCTGTAGAATAGGGCTAGTATGATGGATGACACTCTGGGTCAAAGTGTTGTTCACCTGCAATGTCTCTATGTTGGCACTCTCCTTCGTAATGAAAGGCATAACAATGTGCTCACGAGGTGGCCTAGTGAGAGCTCATCTCCCTTGCCGCATAGGACCCAACTGTGCACCAAGTCTATCCTGAGCCGACCCCCCACCTCTCCCCTGGAAGTCCCTCATATCAAAATAATTTAGGATTTTGTTCAATATGAACTCATTGTATAGTTTCCAAAGGAAATACTGCAGGACTTCACAATTGTTGCACAATGGGTAATCAAAGACCATGTACCACCTATCATAAAAATAGTTCCTAATCTATTAGTGGTGGCACCAATGAATAGGAAACCTCTTTACATTGAGGGTAAGATTTTGATTTGTGTGTGGGCCAGTAAATAATGAGCACAAATCACCTTTTATAATTTTTAAATCCTTTACATCTTTAAATATGATAGTTTATCCACATAATAAGCCCTAGTTGCCTGCCTCCTATCTTGCCATCCAATTATTTGTTTGCTAGTTGAATCTACATTTTTTAACATATCTTTCAATGAACTTGACAAGGTCATTCTTTCTGCAGTTGAACCATTTGGATCACTCAACCTACTGATTAAATTCTCAAATTTTTTTTTGTTGTTCTCAATTTCACTCATTAAATTTTGTTGAGTGTTAGGAGGGTGTTGAGTGATTGGTGGAGGACGTTGTTGTTGTGGTTGATTTTTTTGTTGAGGATTTTGTTATTGAGGATTTGGTTTCTCTTCTTGTTGAGGATTTTGAGGGTTTGTAGGTTGATTTGCATCTCCTACAAATTCAAAAAAATAAATATCAAATACAACCTAAAACTAATAAATTCAAAACAAAAATCAAACAATCCTTACCTCTCACACCTCCTCCTCATCGTGGCACCATCCTGTTGTGCATGTTTTGCACACACGCCCCGCCGTAGGTAGGGACCCCCTTTTTTTTCACTTTCAACAGGCTGCTTTGCTCCTATCTTGTTTTGCGTGCCCCATTTCCCAAGCCAAAATTGGTCATGTGCCTTCAAATGATCAAGTCCCCCTACCCAAATTCACCTACTTAGGGTATTCAAATCCACGGAGAAATAAAGTCCCCCGTCCCTTTTCTGTCTTTTGTCTTGTTCCTGCTGACTTGGTCCTTGATCGCTTGATTCACTTTTTTCCATATTTTTGACTTTGGGGACAAATTTTTGGTGGATTTAGGATGTGTTTGAGGTGCCTAAGTGAACTGCCAAAGTTTCGTCAATGTTCCGTTAAGTTTTGGTGGTTTCAAAATTTTCCCTCCAGAACTCCCTCCCTCTTTGGCTATTTTAGAAACATCCGTGGACCCCCACCAGTCTGGTTTCCACATTTTTGACTTTGGGGCCAACTTTTTGGTGGATTTAGGATGTGTTTGAGGTGCCTAAATGAACTACCAAAGTTTCATCAATGTTTCGTTAAGTTTCGGTGGTTTTAAAACTTTCCCTCTGGAACTCCCTTCCTCTTTGGCTATTTTGGAAACATCTGTGGACCCCTGCCGGTCCGGTTTCCACATTTTTGACTTTGGGGCCAACTTTCTGGTGGATTTGGGATGTGCTTGAGGTGCCTAAGTGAACTGCCAAAGTTTCGTCAATGTTTCGTTAAGTTTCGGTGGTTTCAGAACTTTCCCTCTGGAACTCCCTCCCTCTTTGGCTATTTTGGAAACATCCATGGACCCCTGTCGGTCCGGTTTCCACATTTTTGACTTTGGGGCTAACTTTTTGGTGGATTTGGGATGTGTTTGAGGTGCTTAAGTGAACTGCCAAAGTTTTGTCAACATTTCGTTAAGTTTCGATAGTTTCATAACTTCGTCCCCTTTGGCTATTTTGGAACATCCGTGGAGCCCCGATGACCTGGCCTTCGGAACCCGGCCCCTCCATGGCCATTTCTGAGACTCTATCCCTCCGTGGTCATTTTGGAACATCTGTGGAGTCCCCACGACCTAGCCTCCGGGACCCGGCCCCTCTGTGGCCATTTTTGGGACTCTGTCTCTCTGTGGCCGTTTTGAGCTTTCGCTTTTTTCAAATGGGTCCAATGTTAAAGAAGTTTTTCTGGGAACTCTTCCTTCCCCTTTTCCCATGTGCTATAATTGAAAAATATTGGTTTTGCTAAGTTTTGTGAGGTCTAGGAACTTCCCTTCTGGTTTGTTGTCCCTTGTTCGCTACTTGCCCCCTTGGGCCCGCATTAATGTTTATGGTCCAAATGAGCTCCAAATATGAATATTATGATCTTTTGATGATGCATGGATGGATCTAACAAGGATTTTGCAAGATTTGACTAATGTTTTCCTTGATTTGTGTATGAAAGCACTTACGGCGTTTCATGTACACAGGATTCAAGGAGCCTACTGTAGGCCCGTTAGGAGACACATAAAGAAAGCTAAAAAAGGAAAGGCATATAGCTCCCATCACCATTCATTTCATGTTTGCCTCTCTCCCTAGCACCCACCAATAGGGATAGCATTAGAAGAAGGTTTCTACCAAGGAAGTCAATGAGAAAAATGCAAGGGGGTGGCCTTGAAGAAGGCATAAGGGAGTTGTCTGCCCAAATCAGGGGCGACCAATCCATTGATGCCAATTGTCGACAGACTCGTTTGATCCAAAGAAGAACATTGCAAACACATCAAGTAAGAAGACAACTTTCAAGTAGTTTCAGCTATAGTAAAAGGGAAATCGGCTAAATGATGAAATTGCTACAGTGACTGGCACTAGATGACAAAACAGGGAAAAGACAAAGATCTATTTTAAAATTGTTGGATAATGGGGGTTAGGTGAAACCCTAATGTAATCAAATCTGGGCCACTCATTGTGAATTAATCCTAGCCATTCATTTGGGCTTTGGAAAACTATAAATAGGGGCTTTCCCCTCATTTGTAAGGGTTGGAGAGCTGTTGTAAAATGCATTTGTAGCAATAGAAGACAACATTGCATGATTTTATGGATGTTCTCTTTGATTTTTCTCATCTTGCATGCATGGTTCTACCTTCTATGTTAGTTTTAGTAGTATTTTTCTTGAATGGCTATCATGATGGTGTTGCTATTATAGTATTTGATGAGCTTCTAGTCCATACTTTTAGCACTTATTAATGACAAGCTGTTGTGCAAAGTTAGCCTGGGCTTCTTTCTGTCATTACTGCAACCTAGTTCAATTGCATGTTCATGATGTGTATGTGTAATTTGAAAATCAGCAGACCTTAGAAGATTGCACTGGTTTTGTGTAGCTGTAGGTTTCTCTTGGTCAAGCAAAACTCAGTTTAGGAAGCCTGTCTACTTTAGTAGCCACCATTGTTACTATTCATTTGTAGCTTAGGATTAGAACAACTTTCTTAACCCTTCTCCTTTTGCTATCTATTTTAATCCTTGGTTAGAGTAGGATCCAAAGCATCACCATGAAGCTAAAGCAGATAAACTCGATGAGTTTCAACTTGTTGTTTTGAGTGGACAACCACTGTTCATTCACTTCCAACACTTTGAAACTGCATTTGCAAACCCAACTTCCCACACTTTGTAACTCATTCGTAAGAACGCCTTGTGAATCAAACAAATCACATCAAACAATTGAGATATTCCAAGCACTGTCAAGACCTGACATTAGAGACCTTGGGATAGTGTTTTGTAATCTGATTGTGGAAGACTGTCTTTCAAGAGAGGTAGTGCACCTACGCACTGCCTGTGTTGAGAAGTGCATAAAAAACACATCAACACATCCTTGCAATGAAATAGAAACCGTGGGTGAATATTTTTGCACAATACCTCCTCCTAGAACACGAGCATGAAAAATGGGGGTTTGGGGTGCGGACACAACAAAAAAATAGTCAAAATGAAGAATTAATGCATTTCACTTTTTTTTTTTTTCTTTTAACATGTCATAACACGAGCGCATTATATCGTACTCATGTTATGGGCTCATTGTGGCTAAGGTTTAGGATCAACTTACCAAGCCATAATGCGCTCGCGTTATGACTTTTTAAAACCTTTTTTTGAAAGTGGCCACAAATTGGCTACCCATCTCTATGCACCTACCCACCAACTAGAAAGATCTAACCAAGTCTTCCCTCTATCTTTGAACAATCAATAACTCCACTTGCAACTCACCAACCCTTATTCTTTGTTTTCCATCTTTGGCTTTGAAGAAATCAAAAATCTTTCCAATATTATTCATCTCACATTGAATAGTAGTAGGCCACTAGAGACAATACCTGTAGATTTCAAACATCTCCAGGTTATTACATTCTTTTGTCTCACCAATGTGTTTAGATAACTTTTGTTTAGATTTAACAAATCTTCTCTTAATCATAGCTTTGAACTTATGTCCTTCAGGACCTTTTAGCAACATCCTTTCTTCAACAACTTCTACTAGATTATCTGGTAACAAGTCAGAAACATCTGAAATAGTAATACCCTTTTTGAGTAGATAATCAACCAAAGCATCATCAATTTTAAGCCTTCTGATCGGAGAGTTGGCACACCAAATTTCACCAACCTTCTTAATATTACCTTCATCTAACATCGACCGAATATTATCTGGATAGAAATAATTAGATCCAAGAAGAGACTCTTCTTTTTTTTCCTTTTCTTTTGAGATAGAGATGACATATTTTATGTTAACTTTCCTCCTTTTAGGTTCCGAAGGGGAACCACCAATAACAACTTCAAATTCCTTCTTACCGGAGGAGGAACCCTCCTCAAATTGACTAGACACTATCACATCAGAGCAAATATTCATCTACAAGGATGAGAAATAGATTTTGCATGCACTTTCTTTATCTTCCATGCATTCCAAATACCTGTAAACTTTCTTTTCGATAGGGATGCAAAACTTCCACTTAACATTCTCCTTTGTCAATAGTGAACTCAGAAAGTAAAATACCAAACATATGAGCAAAGATCCAAAACAAAAAGGATAACTCTCAACCAAATACATTCTGACATTCTCAATTAGTTTTTCCATTATTAGGATACACAAATCAAACTGCTTGTTTTCCTTCACCATCATGTGTGCAAGATATATAGCAATAGCTGAGGTAGAGCCTTCATGATTTCTGAAATAGATTTTATAAGTGATGCCATAAGCAACATACCTTACTGTAGGATCACCAATGGTCTTTGTCGATACTAGTGAGTTTCTCCATGTCTTTGTATTTCACAGTTTTATTCCCAGGGAGGTCACCAACATTGCACAAACTAGTAATAGCTTCAATGGCTTCCTTCGTGATTGGATAGGGTTTGTCCAAAACAATACTGCCATCCTTGAATTGGCTCAATAGGAACAATATAGATTATTTTTTTGCAAGCTAGGAAAATTCTCCCCATAAATCCGTACCTAGAGTATTTATGTTATGCAATTCATCCATCTTCAAACCTAGTTCTATTTACTTCATCTTTCGATAATCAAACTCATCCAACTCAACTCCCTTCACCCTTAGCTATATATTGCCACTCGATCCTCTGTTAATGGATTCCATCGTCATGCTTATCTTCTTCAAACTCTTTATCTCCCAAAAAAACTTCTTCTTCTTTGCGAACTATGAGAAATGATTTTGAAAAATCCCACCTTTTATTCTTAATTACTCAATGATTTCACCCATAAAGACACACATTGATGACGCCAATAATTGTACTTCACTTTTCAATCAGTCGAATTAAGCTTCATCATTTATCATCAACTGGTTCAAACTTAATCATGTTAAAAATCACATCAATATTACTTCAAAGAGGGGGAATCAACAGGATATGCAATGCAAAACTCCCCCTGAGCCAAGGTAGATTGGCTCAAATACCAGTAGGGCATGTATTGGGATTTAGTACGATGAAAGTGTTTTCCACACTTTTTTCCTTCTTCCTCCAAACCATGGCCACCTTCTTCTCAAATTCATTTGATTTTGCAACCTTCTTTTTGTTCTTAATCTTTTTCGGAGCAACATATTTGTATGTGTTAGCATAATGTCTAGGTTGATTGCACTTGTAACATATTTGTCCTGACTTAGCTGAGTGAACTCTAGGTTTGCACTAATTAGCTTTGTGACCATAACCATAGCATAAATAGCAATAACCATGAAAGAGATTGTTCATTCCATTCCTTCTAGCCAGATTAGATAAGTCACTTTTGCAATAAATTTCTCTATGACCAAACTTGTGACAATTAAAGCATTGAGTATTTGGTTCCATCTTGTTTCTGCATTCTATAGCCTTATGTCCAAAATTTTTGCATGGAAAATAGTGACCATTGAATGATAAATACCTTTGAGCATTTGACTACCTAACCGAAGGTCTTTTTGTTAGTGCATTAGAGTTCTAGACCTTGCTTGTTATAACTGATCTTGTTTAATCTTCAACTACTTTGTCAGATTCACCCATAGTGTTTTGATTTGAGTTTTCACCGGTGAATCCAAGTCCTCCTTTATCTTTGTGACATTTTTGTAGGGAAAAAAGTTGATGTAGAATCATGCTACTTTCACGTACTCTTTCTTTTGTTTTCAACCTTCTTAACTCTTGATCTAACTTCTCATTTTCTTCTGATTTATGTTTGATAATATCCTTGAGATTTTCTTCAGTTTTCTTCCATTCTTCCATTTTCTATTTGATAGTATCTTTGATATTTTCTTTAGTCTTCTTGCATTCATCCAGTTGCTACTTTAAATTCATAATACTTTCTTTTGACTCATTTAATTCCTGGCTAACCTCTTTGTGTCTTGCTTTGAACTTTTAGATTTGCTCCCTTAGCTTTGCAATACAAGCGTTTGCTTCCTTGAGTTTTTCTTTCAACTCTTCATTTTTAGATTCCATGCTTTCCATGTCATCTAACATTATTTTTAGTTCTTCCTCAAAGTAATAAGCTCCTACCATATTTTTAGTTTTATTTAATCAAATAGGATGAAAAATAGCAAGACAATGGTGAACTAGTATAAAACATTAATTACCTAACTAATAGAAGAAAATGGTGAATTTAATTAAATAATTGACATTATTTAATTAAATGAATGAAAATGATCGAATCAAGGTAGAAACGGTGTTAGTAAATCGAATCAAGTGTGCAATATTAATCAAGACATATTTGGATGTCTACAAGAGTATTATGAAGTTTCTCAACAAGATCATATTCATTACCACTAGGCTGAGAAAGAATAGGTGGGGGTAGAAGATATGGTTGAGGTAATATAATGGATTTTGTTGTTTTCTTGGTTGCTTATTATTTTGAGTGTTATATGTGTGAGCAACTGTATGATAACTTGGTTGATACAACACATCTTGTTGCACATGATTACTAGTGAGATGTTTTTCAAAATTTAGTATATGGCCATGAGTTCTAAGAAGTCCTCTAATTAGAGTAGTTTTAGGAGGTCCAATAATTAAAGGATATCCAATATTCAATTGTGTGTTCATAACCTCAGTGGAGTTAACTACTTGTTGATGATCTTCTATCAATGGGGGATCTAATGACAATTTAGGATCTTCATCTATGCAATCCATTTTATTGTCTTTTGATGTAAATGTATCAATGATTTCACACATTTCAACATGATATATTCCCAAGTAGGAGAGATGGAGAGAGAAAAAAACATGTTTTTCATGACTCTCAATGATTGGATCCTCTAACACCAAGATACCTTCTTCACAAGTAGGTGAGATATAAAGAGAAGAACAAACATGATCATTATGATTGTCAATTAGTGCATTATCTTGCATCAATATACCCTCACAAGGAGAAGAGATAGTGGGAGAGGTATCAATAAAAAATAACAAAAGAGGATCTACATAAATTGATTTTCACATTTTTGTAGCAAAATTTATTTACATTTCCTAACAAGATCTAAAAATAGAACATGCAATATGATAACACAATATTTTTGTAGTGAAACCATTATGTTATGTCCTATGGATCAAATTAGTTGTGTTCAACAAAATCAAACACTTTGCAACACATAATTCCAAAATAAAATCTTGATCTAAATAGAGAACAATGAAATATTTTTTCATAACAATTTTTAACCCAAATAGATTGAACATGGTCACTATATGCCATAGACCATACAAGTATTTTTAACAAAACTAAAATCTAGGATTCATCTACAGTGTTTAGGGATCTTATGTTTTAGAGGTTTAGGTCTGTAAATGAACAAAATTCTAGGAATGCACTAAAACCTAATTTTACTATATGAATCATATATATGCATACAAGTTTTGATATTAAATATGTTCAAGTGATAATTTTTAGAGAAATTAAATATGTTCAAATGATAATTTTAAGAAATTGAATACTGTGATTGACTGATTTTTCAAAAAAAATAGAAAAGTAATTCTTTTTAATCTTTTGAAATGAAAATCTATGTAATTGTTTCATTTTTTCAAGATTTTTCATCAAAATATGCATGCATAAATGATAGCATAATTTTTCAATTAATTTTCTCAATGAAAACAACTTAGATCTAAGCCCTAAATAGGGAAAATTAGATCTAAAAATTTATGCAATTTAATTCAAATTATTTTTGATTTAATTTATGATGAATAAGTAAAATTTATAGTTTTGAAAATGAAATAAATATAACTTAACCACAAGATATTATAAGTATCTATATTTTTAAAATTAATTTTTAGAATTCATGCAATGAAAAAAATTTGCAAGTGCAATATATGTAGAGTTCACCAAAATGTTTAGGTGGAAAAAGGATCCTAGGTCCAATATCTAGATCACTAGGATCAAGCCTTCCCCACCAAACATGGGAAGGACTTTAGATTGACAAGGGTATGATATTGACTTGCAACCTAAAGGTGAGTCAGTAAACCCTAGATCTCATTCCCTTGCGGGCTTTAAGAATTGGATTTGGATGGGATGCAATGATGTAACTAGGTAAACTATGAAAATACAACATTATGATATGAATTATGATAAATTAAAAACACAGATAAATTTTAGTTCCAAAAATGCAGAAGGAAAACACTGATGCACCTAGGATTTGAATTTGAGTAGGATTTGGGTGGTCTAGGGTGCAAGGATAACCTAGATTGAGGACCTAGATCCTAAAATTTCTTTCACAGGCCTGAGGTCCCTTGTTTGTAGCTCATCTATTTTGAATTAGGTTGTCAAAACTTTGTCTATTGGTGAGAAAATGTAGATTTTGTGACTTATCAACTTGTAGGGTTTTGATGCATGAATGTAAAAATTACCTTTTGAACAATAGGGGAATGGGTGCTTTATGGCCTAGGTCATATAACACCACTCTTCTCCAATTGTCATTCAAGAATTCCCTAGGATCCCAAATTGGATTGATTATCAACCCATAGGTGAGTCAATTCTCAACAAGGAAGACCTAGGAGGGGTTCTTTTAGGCTTTGAAGGGTTCACCACAAAGCAAAATCTTGGAAAAGACAACTTAACATTCAACTCACAAAACCTAATAATGGAAGACAAATAATCAGTGCAAGTGACAAAATTAAATACTAACAAGTTAGGGTGTATGTACCTAGGAAGTCTAGAAATGTTATGAGGATTCTGGAAATGCAAAAATGTTATCAAAATATGCTAGGGAGGACTAAGATTCCCTTACTGTTGTCTTAGTCCTACTACTAAATTTTGAGGGAAATGTAGAATCTTTGGATGTCAAAACCGATTCTGAAGGAATCTTTGGAAGATAACTCTAGGAGGACTGAGACATCGTTACTATTGTCTTAGTTCCAATTTTAATTTCTACAATTTTAGAAGATGATCCTAAGGTTTAATGTCTGCAACTTCTTCTTCTTAGATCTTAGGTCCCGAAACTTCTAGATCTAGCTTGTAGGCGACTTTCCATGAAGATGACAACTTTGCAATGCAACTTTTCAACTTTGCAACTTCTTACTTCAAATTATCTTCAATTCTTCAACCTAAATATACAAATACAAACATGCAATAGAGGAAAAACTTGTTGATTTCTAGTAAATGGGGGTTTTCCTTGGTCAAACCCCTTGTTGGTAATTAAACCTTGGAATGAAATAGAATAATGGAGGGAAATGATGAATGAACAAAATTATATGTTGCAACTCACCAAACCATTGCTATGAAATTTGTAAACTTGTGTGAAGTGGCTAGCTTGGATGTAGATCTTGAATTAAAGGAATGCTTGATAGATCTTGACTTGAATTGCTTGCTTGAATCAAAACCCTACATCACAAATGTTAGCTCAAAAACACACATGATGCAAGAGTATCTTTAATATGATGCTTGAATCATGATGATGAATCCAAATTCTTGATGAATTGCTCTGGAATGCTCTCAAAAAAGTCTTAGGATCACTTGATTGCTTGTTAGATTTCTAGGTGAAAATATGAGTAAAAGAACCTTGTATTTATACTTATCCATGTGCTTAATATCTCAAAATTTTACCACACCAAGCCGACATATGAATTCATTAATTAAAGGAGGCTAAATCTTGCCAAGATTTGAAATTAAATACCAAAAATAATTTGAGGGTGACTAAGACACCCTAGGTGGCATCTTAGTCCCAAGGCTTGAAACTTGAGGAACATACTCCAAAAAGGGTCCTATTTAAGGTGCATTTGAAATCAGGGTCCCAAGACCTTTGGAGGACAAAGACACCCTAGGTGGCATCTTAGTCCCAATCCAAAAATCAAGGACACGCAACCAAAATTATTAAATTATCATTTATCCTTTGATGTTTATCAGGATTAGCCATAAAAAGATACAATTTATTAGGCTTGTGGATGAAAAATAGGACCAATTAAGACATAAATAAGGATAAACAAATCAAGGTGGGCCCAAACAACTATGAAGATGCAAGGGTATGCATTTTCATACACTACACCTTCAATCTTCCTCTAATTCACTTTAGATCTACAACCTAAACACATGAAAAGAGGAGAATTTTTGTACCATATAAGGGATTTCCTTAGTCAAACCTTGTGTTGGTATTTCTACCTCCATCATGGTAAAGTTGATGACAAAAGAGAGCTCATCCTTTTGAGGGATAAAGGATTAGAAATTAATAAACAAGTAATGAATTGAAAATTTACTACAACTCACCACTCAAATTTGATTTACCTGATGGATTGAAGTCATGCTCATCACCTTCAAGGATCAATTGTCACTTGGCTTGATTTGATTTGAAAATCTACAAGTGTTAGTGCTTAAAAAAGAAATGCATGCAAAACATGAATAAAACTCACATAAAACTTGACATGATGCTTGAATGGCAAAATGTTACAATGATCTTGATAACTCCACTCTTGAATAATCTTGAATCAAGTTTTAAAATATAATTTTTCTCTCTAAAATTGCTTATTCCTTCATGTTTAGCATTAAAATTATGAAAATATTTTATATTTATATGCAACGAATCTAATTTCTTAAACATTAAATCCTGATAGCTAACAATTGAGATTTGAATTTCAAATAATAAATTACTAACGATGAAATATTTGAATTTTGGAGGAAAAATAGGAAGTCTAGGATGCCTTATGCCCTAAATTGGATTCCTACTTTTTAGGGATCCAAAGTGTCAAGGGAAAAATATTAAATTCCTACTTTGATTTCCCATATTTGATTTCTTGATAAATATTTTATAGCAGAAATTATTTGCATAATTATGAAATTAGGTATATAATTAGGTCCAAACACATAAGAGGGAGCAAAACCTAGTGTGAAATTGTCAAGGGCATGACAATTTTTGATGCTACAATGCCTTTAATTTAGAATAATTTATTTTTATTGCATTTGTGTCCTCGACTGTATTTGTCATCACAATTGAAAAAAAACCTTTTCTCTATTCTCCTAAATTTGTTGTGGAGTCAACCTAAAAGGTTAAGGTAATTAATGTGTATGAGAGCTTCTTTATCTTATGTTTACAATCCCTTGTTGCCTATTTGAAAGAACTTCTCCTCAACATTTCTTTCCATAAGTATCTCTTACAACAAGAAAAATGTACCTCATATTTTATGTGGTCATATAAACCTCCTAGAAATAATTCCTTCAAATTTTCTTCTATCATATCCTCCATTCTTAGGTAAAGGAATTGAAATTGTTAATTATAATCCTCAACCGTACCTATTTGCTTTAATTTAGTGACTTGGCAGAAGTAACTATCCATAATATTATCTCTATAATGGGTAGCAAGTTCCTCTTAAAAAATTGACCATGTGACCACACAACCCTTATTTCTATTCTCACCACATAACTAATGATAACAAATAATTTGATCCAGTTTCAAGTGTTGAAATGGCTTTGCTGTTGTGCCAAAAGATCGACCTATTAACACCTGATACAAATGCTAGATTTATACAAGATCCATGGGAAGCAGTTAAGCCATGTGTCATGAATCCGCAACAGCCTGGATAGACACCAACCTATCCAAGGGGACGAAGGCACCAACTTTCCAACAATCCCCCTAGCACAACTACGAGATTCGAACCCATGACCTCACTCAGATACAATTTGTTGCAATGGCTTTACTATTGCACCAAAATATCAACTTGTTAACACTCGATACAAATGTCAGATTTATACAAGATCCATGGGAGGCGGTTAAGCCATGTCACAAATCCGTAGGGAGCTGGACAAGCACCAACCTATCCAAGGGGGTGAAGGCACCAACCTTTAGAAAGTACCAACTTTCCAACACTAAGTATAATGATGCCATAGCCACCTTTTTTGATTAGGAACATGATGAAGATCAAATAACTGCTCTATTTGGAAAAGCTAATTGGTTGAATCCTTGCCATCAAACTTTCTCATATCCAACTTAGGTATGAATTAACAAGGCATACAATTATTAAAGGGATGATCCTTCTTGAGATTTGAGTCAAGCCCAAAAAATCACATTCGACAAAAAGCATTATCTTCCACCTTACTAGGTGAATCTTCTCCCTTATATTTCATACCATGAATGAGCAATTTAATGCAAGCATATCCTTTTGCATGTCATTTTTTATTAAGGAAATTTATTCTGTCATCTCCTTCTTTAATGATGAGATTTCACCTTTGACCTTATTGATTTCATCATTAGGGTGAATATCCTCAACTTCTACATCATCCTTATCTAAATATTTCCCTGGTGTGGTAACATTCTTTTCACCTCTTTTTGTGGCCCCCATCATGATGGAAAACAATAATTTTTCAATAAATCACACAAATAAATTCAAAATGACCTAATTTTTTAATCTAACTAACCAAGGCTTAGGTTGCACTTTCCCAAAAAAATCTTTGAAAAATTAGATGTTTTGCAACCTTGATTGAGAATTTTTTGGGAACCCTGATTATGCACTAAATCACTTAATTCTACAACAATTCCTCTAAAATTTTGACTATAGGCTTCTCTCTTAATTCTTAAAATCGCAACTAAAATAAAGAACAAAATCAGTAGTATTTAGAAGATATACATGATTTTCAAATAAATTGTGTTAAAAACCTAATTATATAATAAATCACTCAATTATGCTCTAATTCCTCTAAAATATGGAATATAGCTACTTCAATATGTTCTTAAAAAACCCTTTTAAAATAAAATAAAAAATCACCATAATATGTGTTTCGTAAAATGACCTCCAAAATGGAAAAAATGCCTTATCTTCACAATGTCATGATCATGCTTTGATACCACTTGTTATGAAATAACTTGCACAATAGAAAAACTAATTAGGAAATATGTTGCAAATACTTGATAATAGCTAAGAATAACAAGCCACTTTATGGGGGGTAAGCCTCCAAAAATTTTCAATGAGAATACAATTCACAATTTGGATAAAAATATAAAGTTGTGTCACACTTTCGACCAACTTATCAACACAAGTGAATTTAAGTATTTCTAACTAAAATATATATATGTAGCACCACTTTGAGCCCAATTTACCAAAAAATAAAATTATTTGAAAAAATTAATGTTTCATCAACTTCTATTCATGTAAATACCATTTTTAAGAAATATAAAAATACCCTTTTGAGATCCATAAGTGTAATTTTCACATATATATAGTTTAATTATTATTTATATTTTACTTTTTAATTTTTTCTAAAAGTAGGTTATCGACACAAAACATTAGGTTGATTACAATGTCAAGGAAAAATACTAAAACTTATTAAAAAATATAAAAAAATATTATGCACTAGATAAATTAATCTAATCAAGATGTTGTATTTGTTTTTCTATTTTAAATAAATAGTTAATATGAAAGTTCACATAAAATGAAAACAATAACATTTTAAAGAAATATAAAAAATACCCTTTTGAGATTCATAAGTGTAATTTTCATATATATATATATATATAGTTTAATTATTATTTATATTTAATTTTTTTATTTTTACTAAAAGTAGGTTATCGACACAAAACATTAGGTTGATTACGATGTAAGGAAAAATACTAAAACTTATTAAAAAATATTAAAAAAAATTATGCACTAGATAAAATAATCTAATCAAGATGGTGTATTTGTTTTTCTATTTTAGATAAATAGTTAATATGAAAGTTCACATAAAATGAAAACAACTATGTTTTAATACACAGACATTTTAATATTTATTTAAAAATATATATGTATCAAAATAGGAAAAACATATATTCATGCACTAAAGTTTCAAGTTATAAATACACAAAAAATTTGAAGGAAAATAAAATAAAATTTACTATATAAACATTGGCATCTCATATAACTTCATTTTTTAGCATTTTATCAACAAAAAAAATTATAGTGTCAATTTATAAAAAAATATATTCAATTCTTTTTTTATTTTTCAAAAAAATACAAACATAAAATGTACTAAAAAATAAATATTTTATTAATTTACATTATTTAAAAATTCAAAACATATATGTCGCTTTTAGCAATTCAAGTTTAAAACTTGGATTAATGTTGGTCGTTTCCTTTCTAAAAGTGTGACCCAACTTTATACTTTTACCCAATCTAATGATAAAATAAGACTCACTACCTCCTACATATACCCTACTTATGCATAGGATATCACCTATGCTGACTTAGATAACCTTATATAAGTCTTAGGCTGACCTAATTAACTATCTAATAATTTAATAAATAATAATATGAATTAATTAAGAGTTAAGATAGACACAAGCCAACTATTCCTAACTCTATGTACTCTAATATTAAGGGCATAACAACAAGGGGTTCCTTCTATAACTAACTTGTTAGACATCCTATAATCAACTAACATGCATATAGTTTTATGTTTTTAGAGGGATCCTTATAGGAACTTAGTTATGTGTCTAGCGTCTATATTTAAAGAAGTCATGCATAGATCATTTTAAACATAAAGACATCACATGACATTATATATTTAGGATAAAATATTCACACATATGTCCCTAAAATTTTGTAGGTTGACAACAACCTTCTTTATTCTCTTTTGCACTCTCATGATTAACATAGTTATGGGGCTTCACCAAGGCGCAATGGGCAAGTTAATATACTTCTACACCCCAAATTACCAAGTTCCATAATGTTTCTAAGCACCAACCCTTTTCCTTTGCATACAAACAATCTAATGTTTTTTGTAAATATCAAAAATGTAATTTATTACCCACCATTTTTGGATTAGCATCACACAAAGTGTCAAGGCTACAAATATCAAAATTACATAAATTACAAGAATGTTATAGTTTAAATTTTGTTGTTTTGCTTTTATCGCATCAAATTTTAAGTAATTTTGAGCCACAATTGAAATGTTAGGATCAAAATAGTGAAAATTTAACTTTTTCAAGAGTGAGGCATCCCCAAAAGATTCAAGGCCTCACTCAATTTGAAGCCACACTTAAGAGCTTGATCTATGTATTCACACATTTAAGGGTCTCATAATACACTTATCTTAATAATTTTCATATTTCATTTTAAATTCAAATTTTTTTTTTATCTTGTGACATTCAAATCAATCTTCTTTCCACCATCAAAATACACATTTATTTTAATAATTTTCTTTATATTTCGATTCTAAACCTAAGTACACATCTCGTGTGAACTCCTTTACCTAAATTAACTTAACTTTTTTTCCCATCTTCACAAATTAATAAGTGACCTACCGAATTCCTGGAGAGTAAAAGGCATGTAGCTATGAGTTAGAAAAAGTTTTTAGATAGCATATAGGAATATAAATGTATTTAAAATAGCTAGAAAAGTTTGAAGCAATTTTTAGTAGTGCACTTTGCATGGAATTTTTACGGTGCATGGGCAACGTGGTCCATAGGAACATGTGAATAGGTAACACGTGTGGATGGATGGATGGGAAATTTTATTATGGGTATCATGTATACGTGGACTTTTTTATAGAATACTTGTTTTTTTGTGTGTGTATGTATACATTTGTGAGAAGGAAGATTCTTTATGATCTTAATTAGGAAGCAAGAATGCATTATTAATTTGTAATAATTATTGAATGCAAATAATCGGAAACATTTGTAATAATGCTTGAGACATATATGCATACATGTATCCACGTGAACACAATGCATGGAAGAGTGAGAATCATAGTCGGCATGTGAACGAGTCTTAAAGCAGGAGGAGACTCAGCTCGCATTTACAGTATTAAATGAAAGGAAACAGGAGAAATAAACTATTTATGACCAGTGCAATGTTTTTTTTTTGAAAACCTTTTGATCGGAAAATTCATTAGTCATTTTAAATGGAACAAAGTTTTGATGTAGAGATATTTTTGAAGCATCAAATATCATTTGCAACTATTTACAAAAAACATGTGTGCGGGAAAAAAAGGAAAATGCATTATTTACATGACCCATATTTATATGCATGGAGAAACAAAGTTTACCATATTTCTTTTTTTTGCTTGTATGTCTATTTGTGAATAAAATTATGTTTAGTGTACTGTTGTAAAACACATGCTATGTTAATTAATACAATTGAGTTATTTTAGTTTATCATATCACAATATGCAAGTGCTAATAGAAACAATAGTGTAAGGTGGAAGATTGATAGGGGTAGCTCATTTGAGTATGAACTTTTGTAAGATTAATCAATGTTTTTTTTAATGTAGTATGAAGGTTAGTATTATATAAAGCTATTGATTTTATTATAAATAAGATTTAAATCCTGTCTATGTAATATAATAAGATATTTTTGTGTGTAGAACAATGTAATTATATTACAATAAATTGTTAGATGAATGACTAGAAAGCTATTGATTTTATTATAAATAAGATTATAATGTTGTTTATGTTATATGAATAAAAATTTGTGTTTATATAATAAACAATAAGTAATTTGCAAAAATATAATAAAGAACCTTACTACCTAAGATTAAATTTGTGTATATATAAAATGAAATGTAATAATTTAACTTATTGAAATGTAATAAGTGGAATAAATATTACGATAAATTCTTAGATGAAACAGTACAAAGGTATTGATTTTATTTATAAATTAGATTTGAATGTTGTTAATGTAATACGAATGAATATTTTTTTGTGTATATATTTTAAACAAAAAATAATTTGAAAAGATATAAAGAATCTTATTAGGTAAGATAAAATGTAGGTATAGTAAAATAATTTACATGTTTGTAGCACTTTGCATCCAAATTATTGAGAGAGAAACATTTGTAACAATGCTTGAAGCATTTAAGTATACATGGATGCATGTATACATGTATCGACGTGCACATAATGCATAGAAGAGTGAAAAGCATCCTTGGCACCTGAGCAAGCCTGAAAGCGTGATGAGACTGAAGTTGCATTTGCAGTATTAAATGAAAGAAAACAAGAGAAATAAACTAGTTAGTATGAATGCATATATGAAAGGAAAGCATTAAAATATGGATCCATGTAAAGACATATGCATGCACGGATGTGTACATGTGTCCATGTAAGTTGGTATGTTAAGAAGAATCTATATATGCCTGCGTCCATAAAGTTAGAAATGTTAGCAACAATTTGCATCTTAAACAGGAACAAAAAAAACATTATTGTCTGAAACAAAGCAGCAATACATTAGTGTTTGTGGAACAAGTGTATAAAGTATATCTAACAATGCATTTGGATGCATGGAAACATGTAAATATTTGTGAAATCTGAATATACATTATAGCCTTTGAGGAATTGTCATATGTGCTTTTAGGAATCTGTAAGAAACAGGATTTAGAAAAGACGGTTTGAAAAGAACTCTTGAATACAACTGTATTTTAACAATGAGACTCAATTTGCATTTGCAGTATTAAATGAAAGAAAACAGGGAAAATTAATTATTTATTAGCAATCCATATATCGAAGGAATGCATAAATGTATGGATGAAGGCAAACATTTATGCATCCATCTATGTGTACATGTGTCCATGTAAGTTGGTAAGTAAACAAGAATCTATAAATGCCTATGTGCACAAAGCTAGGAAATGTCAGAAACAATTTGCATTTGAAAGATATAAAAAAACATTTATGATCGAAACAAAAGAATAATACATTATTGTTTTTTGACGAAGTGTATTAAGGATATCCAACATGCATTTGAATGCATGGATACATGTATATATTTATGAAATCTGATTATACATTTTAGCCTAGCAGAGAAACTGTGATATGTGCTCTTAGTTATCTGCAATAAATAGGATTTAGAAAAAAACGTTTTGAAAGGAAGTATTGAATACAACTCTATGTTGTGATAGTTATTTTCAAAGCCCTCAGTGTTTAATTGCATAACCTTGATATTTTCTTCATTTTTTCCTTTGGTATGGTGTGAATTTTGTTCTAATGGATGAAGGTATATTTGAGCTATAGATAGATAAAGATATGTAAAAGAGTGGTAAAGAAGAATGAGCAATGTAAGTGCAACAAAGAGAAGGAATTGAGAGAATGATGAGATGCAAGTAAGGTATATGAATGCCTTATGGAAAGTATTAGATATGGGAAGCAAGGATATTTGAAACTGGATGTGAGAATGAATTGAATGTAAATGATATGAATTTATCATTTTTGAGTTTAACGCTTAAAATTAAATGCAAGATATAAAAATTTGAATGAGTGAGCTGGATTGAGAGAAAAAAGGAATGCAAGTCATTAGTGTGATGCAAGAGAAGCATATAAATGGATTTTGAAATGTATTTTATTTGAGAAGAAACGATGTGGACGGGTGGAAATGGAAATGAGTGGATTCAATAGGGTATGAAGTGAACTTTTGTTCCAAGAAAGGGTGGAATAATGTCTATTTTGTTATTGGTTATGCTTTTTAAAATCATCATAGGGCTGAGTGTCTCAATACAAATACAAAAGAAAGACTGATGTCCCATTTCTCAGTCTCCTTCGGACTAAACAAAGTTCCAAGATCCTTGAGCTTCCTCGAAATGTGACAAGAGAAGAATAGATATAAAAATATAATGATATTTAAGGATACAAGAGTCAAAAGAGAAACACCAATGAATACTAGTACCTTTACATGGGTGCATGTTTACATTTGCAGTAACAAATTTCCTTTATGATCTTATCCAGGAAGCAAAAATGTATTATTATTTTGTTTCAAGTATTGAATGCAAATAATCTTAAACATTTGTAACAATGCTTGAGGCATCTATGTATACATGCATGCATGTATACATGTATCCATGTGCACACAATGCAAATAAGAGTGAAAAGCATAAATGACATGTGAATGAGAAATTTGAATGGAAAACACTAAAATCAAGTAGAAATACAAATCTGTCAAAGCACATTGAGGCTCAAGTAGCATTTGCAGTAGTAGGCGAAAGGAAGACAGGGAAAACAAACTATATATCAGCAATGCATATATCAAAGGAATGCATAAATATATGGAGCCATGTAAACATTTATGTATGCATGGATGTATAGATGTGTCCATGTAATTTGGTACATAAAGAACAATCTATAAATGCATGTGTGCATAAAGCGAGAAAATTTCAGGAACAATTTGCATTTGAAACATATAAAATATTGTTTTTTGAACAAGTGTATAAAGGATACCTAATGATGCATTTGAATGCATGGAAACATGTAAATATTTGTTAAATCTGATTACACATTATAAGCTTGAAGAAACTGTTATACGCGTTTTTAGGGATCTGTAATAAACAAGGTATAGAAAACACATTTTGAAAATAACTCTTGAATACAACTCTATGTTATGAGTGTTATTTTCGAAGCCCTCAGTGTTTATTTGCATAACCTTGATATTTTCTTCATCTTTTTCTTTGTTTGGTATGGTGTGAATTTTGTTGTGATGGATGAAGGTATATTTGAGGTGTAGATAGATAAAGATATGTGAGTGTTAAAAATAAGAATGAGTTATGCGAGTGGAACAAAGAGAGCGAATTGAGAGAATGGTGAGATGCAAATAAGGTGTATGAATAAGTTATGAAAAGTATTTGACATGGGAGGAAAGGATATGGGATGGTGGATATGAGAATGAATGGGAATGTAAATGGTATGAATTTATCATTCGTAAGTTATATGCTTACAATTAAATGCAAGAAATGAAAATTTCAATGAGAGAGGTGGATTTAATGAAAAAAGGAACGCAACACATTGGTATGATGCAACACAAGAAAATAAATGGATTTTGAAATGTATTTGATTTGAGAAGAAAGGACGTGCAAGGGTGGAAATGGAAATGAATGGAATCAATAGGGTATGAAGTGATTATTTCTTGCAACAAGGGGTGGAAGAATATCTAGTTTGGTATTGGTTATGCTTTTAAAAATCATCATAGGGCTCAGTCCATCAATATAAACACAGAAAAAAGACCCATGTTGCATTTCTCACTCTCCTTCGTACTAAACAAGGTACTGAGATCCCTGAGCTTCCTCGAAATGCGACAATAGAAGAGTGGATATAAAAATATAATGATATTTATGGATAGAAGAGTCAAAACATAAGACAAAGTGGAAGTTGTTATGCATATACTATGGAAAAAATAAATATGGAAGGTCATAAAACTGAGAACATGCAAATGTTGATGCAGTGGAGAATATTAAATACATGGAGAGAGAAACACGTAGAGATATTCATAGATATATGCATGGATGCATCAACAGGCACATGTATACATAGAAAACAGAACTACGCGGAGAGATGGAGATATGAACATATGTATACATGGATGTATGCATATTTGCATATAGGTACAAATGCATATGGTACATGGAAGGATGTATTCATATACACATGTAAATATGGATGAAGGCATATATGCATATATGCATGTATGGACAATATGCATAAATGTATGTCAACAAATAACTTTTAATTTTGTTATATTGGAAAACTAGCACTATTCTGGTAAATCAATATTGGAAAATTAGCATTTAGATGTTTCTATTTATCAGAATAGCTTTATAAATTATTCTTGTTATTGAAAATCAGTGAAATGCGATCGCATAGATTGATTAAATATATTTAAGCAAAGGCATAGTTTATAAAACTAGCGAGTAGAGATACATAATCTATGAGTGCAAATTAAATGCATTGAAATATCAGGAAAATGCGAACACATGGAGAGGTCAAAATAATTGAAGCAAGTGCATTAAATGGCATGTGGCTGGTGGGGAGGGCGCTGGAATTGCTTGGCAGCCATGGGTGACTAGGATACTTTGGCCATTAGGGGCCATTTGGCCGAAGACAAAGACAAATACATGGGTGCATGAGTCCATACATTCATATATACATGTATCCATCCAAAATATCGATAGATACATATGTAGATGGATGTGTGTACACAATTCATAGGTGCATGTATGCATAAATCAATGTATACATGCACCCATAGATACAGTCATACATATATAGACAGATGCATGCAGAGATGGCAAGATGTGCATAAATCGATATATGCATGGCTGCATCTATGGATACATAGATACATAATGAAATGGAGAAAAAGACACATTTATATATGCATTTATTTTGGGAGTTTGATTTTGAATCCATATGCATACTTTGAATAAAACTAGTGGCTGAAGGTACATAATTCATTCAGACAAAATTAATGCATTGAATGGCATCTGACTAAAGGAGAGACTGTTTGGATTGCTAATCAGTCTTTGAATATATAACAATTAAAAGAGATAAGTAAGTATAAGTATCCTTGGCGACATTTCACATTTTGACCTTTCAATCAAAGTCAATCAACAAAGTAGCAGTCAGACCTAAAGAAAGTTCAAGGACTATGCCAATAGAAAACCATATTTTGGACAATGGCTAGACAATCTGTTGAAATTGCTTTAGAAACTTTGAAGCAAATGCATTTTTGCTTCTGTTTACTTTCACTATACATCTTAAATGGAAGTCGGGTTTTGCATTGGTGCAATGTATTTGTATACTTTGATTGTAAAATCATAGTTTAGATCATTTTAAGTGTTATCCATTCGAATCTTTCCTTGAAATACGAAGTATTCATCTGAGTCTTGGAGGCAATGCACAGTTGTCCTATAAAGAGAGCTTTGGAACCAATGAGTTGTCATATATACATGGGTGCATGAGTCCATAGATGCATATATACATGTATCCATGCAAGTTATCGATAGATGCATAAATACATGGATGTGTGTATGCAATTCATAGGTGCATATATACATAAATCGAGGTATACATGTACCCATAGATACAGCCATACATATATAGACAAATGCATAAAGAGATGACAAGATATATGCATAAATCGATACATGCATGATTGCATCTATGGATACATAGATACATTATGAAATGAAGAAAAAGACACATTTATATATGCATTTATTTTGAGAGTTTGATTTTGAATCCATATGCATACTTTGATTAAAACTAGTGGTTGAAAGTACATAATTCATTGGTACAAAATTAATGCATTGAATTGCATCTGACTAAAGGGGAGGCTGTTTGGATTGCTAATTAGTCTTTGAATATATAACAATTAAAAGAGATAAATAAGTATAATTATCCTTGGGAACATTTCACAATTTGACTTTTCAATGAGAATGAATTAACAAAGTAGCAATCAAACCTAAAGAAGGTTCAAGGACTATGCTGATAGAAAACCCTTATTTTTGAATGTGGCTAGACAATCTGTTGAAATTGATTTTAAAAACTTTGGAAACAAATGCATTTTCGTTTTGTTTTATTTCCATTGTACATGTTAAATGGAAGTTAGGTTTCACAGTACTGCATGCATTTGGATACTTTGATTATAAATCCCCTTAGTTTAGATCATTTTTAGTGTTATCAATTGGATCTTTCCTTGAAATACCAAGGATTCATCTAGGTCTTGGTAATGCACAACTGTGCTATAAAGAGAGCTTTGGAACCAATGAGCAAGTGAAGAACATTTTTTTTTAGCTGGCATTGCCAATTTCACTGTGTGCTTTATACCTCTAAAGTTAGAGAAAATTGACAAAAGAAACTATTTATTGCCTCAAGTAACTCATTTCTGCTTCTAGATAATGTAATTATTGTCCTCATAGGCACACATGCAAAGTATGGAACCATATAGAAAGCAAGTGAACTCTTTAATAATCCCATGAAACATAGTCTTTGTATGCATTCATGTATACAGGTTTGCATGTATATATGTGTACATGTAATTATGTATATATGTTAGACAGTATGTATTTGTGCATAGGTGCAAAGGATGGTATGTATCTTTAGATTTTAGATTGCATAGGTAACATGTAGTTCATAGTCATCTAGTTAGAGTAATATGATCACTTTGTGCATATTGGTATTTAATTCTGGAAGTTGATGTTTCTAAAGTTGTTTTTTTTTAATTTGGAAAGTGGTATTTAGCTATTCTCTTGATTGTGTTTCAAAGTCAATGCATTAAACAGAATGTGGATTTATCATGTAATATAGATTTAAGTGACTAGAGATGCATTGTGATTACTTTGAGCATTTCATTTTTTGTTATTCTGCAGATCTGTGTAGTCACAGGAGATGTTGTTGTTGTAGAGTCAAGACCTGGAACCAAGCTACTTGATACATGTATCCATAGATACATGGATGTGGACATCTATCATGGTATCCATAGATGCATAGATACATGTATCTATGGATAGATGTATTCATAGATACATTGACACATATATGGATAGATGCATGTATACATTTGCACATAGAAAGACAGATACATATATGCGTGGATGCATCTATAGGTAGAAGAATACATAGAAACATAGTTGCATGGATAGATAGATAGATGCAT
>VDFB02292520.1:0-27210 GCA_007258455.2 Sequoia sempervirens | reverse complement strand
AAAAAGGAAAATGCATTATTTACATGACCCATATTTATATGCATGGAGAAACAAAGTTTACCATATTTCTTTTTTTTGCTTGTATGTCTATTTATGAATAAAATTATGTTTAGTGTACTGTTGTAAAACACATGCTATGTTAATTAATACAATTGAGTTATTTTAGTTTATCATATCACAATATGCAAGTGCTAATAGAAACAATAGTCTAAGGTGGAAGATTGATAGGGGTAGCTCATTTGAGTATGAACTTTTGTAAGATTAATCAATATTTTTTTTAATGTAGTATGAAGGTTAGTATTATATAAAGCTATTGATTTTATTATAAATAAGATTTAAATCATGTCTATGTAATATAATAAGATATTTTTGTGTATAGAACAATGTAATTATATTACAATAAATTGTTAGATGAATGACTAGAAAGCTATTGATTTTATTATAAATAAGATTATAATGTTGTTTATGTTATATGAATAAAAATTTGTGTTTATATAATAAACAATAAGTAATTTGCAAAAATATAATAAAGAACCTTACTACCCAAGATTAAATTTGTGTATATATAAAATAAAATGTAATAATTTAACTTATTAAAATGTAATAAGTGGAATAAATATTACGATAAATTCTTAGATGAAACAGTACAAAGGTATTGATTTTATTATAAATTAGATTTGAATGTTGTTAATGTAATACGAATGAATATTTTTTTGTGTATATATTTTAAACAAAAAATAATTTGAAAAGATATAAAGAATCTTATTAGGTAAGATAAAATGTAGGTACAGTAAAATAATTTACATGTTTGTAGCACTTTGCATCCAAATTATTGAGAGAGAAACATTTGTAACAATGCTTGAAGCATTTTAGTATAGATGGATGCATGTATACATGTATCGATGTGCACATAATGCATAGAAGAGTGAAAAGAATCCTTGGCACTTGAGCAAGCCTGAAAGCGTGATGAGACTGAAGTTGCATTTGCAATATTAAATGAAAGAAAACAAGAGAAATAAACTAGTTAGTATGAATGCATATATGAAAGGAAAGCATTAAAATATGGATCCATGTAAAGACATATGCATGCACGAATGTGTACATGTGTCCATGTAAGTTGGTATGTTAAGAAGAATCTATATATGCCTGCATCCATAAAGTTAGAAATGTTAGCAACAATTTGCATCTTAAACAAGAACAAAAAAAACATTATTGTCTGAAACAAAGCAGCAATACATTAGTGTTTGTGGAACAAGTGTATAAAGTATATCTAACAATGCATTTGGATGCATGGAAACATGTAAATATTTGTGAAATCTGAATATACATTATAGCCTTTGAGGAATTGCCATATGTGCTTTTAGGAATCTGTAAGAAATAGGATTTAGAAAAGATGGTTTGAAAAGAACTCTTGAATACAACTATATTTTAACAATGAGACTCAATTTGCATTTGCAGTATTAAACGAAAGAAAACAGGGAAAATTAATTATTTATTAGCAATCCATATATCGAAGGAATGCATAAATGTATGGATGAAGGCAAACATTTATGCATCCATCTATGTGTACATGTGTCCATGTAAGTTGGTAAGTAAACAAGAATCTATAAATGCCTATGTGCACAAAGCTAGGAAATGTCAGAAACAATTTGCATTTGAAAGATATAAAAAAACATTTATGATCGAAACAAAAGAATAATACATTATTGTTTTTTGACGAAGTGTATTAAGGATATCCAATGATGCATTTGAATGCATGGATACATGTATATATTTATGAAATCTGATTATACATTTTAGCCTACAAGAAACTGTGATATGTGCTCTTAGTTATCTGCAATAAATAGGATTTAGAAAAAAAATGTTTTGAAAGGAAGTATTGAATACAACTCTATGTTGTGATAGTTATTTTCAAAGCCCTCAGTGTTTAATTGCATAACCTTGATATTTTCTTCATTTTTTCCTTTGGTATGGTGTGAATTTTGTTCTAATGGATGAAGGTATATTTGAGCTATAGATAGATAAAGATATGTAAGAGTGGTAAAGAAGAATGAGCAATGTAAGTGCAACAAAGAGAAGGAATTGAGAGAATGATGAGATGCAACTAAGGTATATGAATGCCTTATGGAAAGTATTAGATATGGGAAGCAAGGATATTTGAAACTGGATGTGAGAATGAATTGAATGTAAATGATATGAATTTATCATTTTTGATTTTAACGCTTAAAATTAAATGCAAGATATAAAAATTTGAATGAGTGAGCTGGATTGAGAGAAAAAAGGAATGCAAGTCATTAGTGTGATGCAAGAGAAGCATATAAATGGATTTTGAAATGTATTTGATTTGAGAAGAAACGATGTGGATGGGTGGAAATGGAAATGAGTGGATTCAATAGGGTATGAAGTGAACTTTTGTTCCAAGAAAGGGTGGAATAATGTCTATTTTGTTATTGGTTATGCTTTTTAAAATCATCATAGGGCTGAGTGTCTCAATACAAATACAAAAGAAAGATCGATGTCCCATTTCTCAGTCTCCTTCGGACTAAACAAAGTTCCAAGATCCTTGAGCTTCCTCGAAATGTGACAAGAGAAGAATAGATATAAAAATATAATGATATTTAAGGATACAAGAGTCAAAAGAGAAACACCAATGAATACTAGTACCTTTACATGGGTGCATGTTTACATTTGCAGTAACAAATTTCCTTTATGATCTTATCCAGGAAGCAAAAATGTATTATTATTTTGTTTCAAGTATTGAATGCAAATAATCTTAAACATTTGTAACAATGCTTGAGGCATCTATGTATACATGCATGCATGTATACATATATCCATGTGCACACAATGCAAAGAAGAGTGAAAAGAATACATGACATGTGAACGAGAAATTTGAATGGAAAACACTAAAATCAAGTAGAAATACAAATCTGTCAAAGCACATTGAGGCTCAAGTAGCATTTGCAGTAGTAAGCGAAAGGAAAACAGGGAAAACAAACTATATATCAGCAATGCATATATCAAAGGAATGCATAAATATATGGAGCCATGTAAACATTTATGTATGCATGGATGTATAGATGTGTCCATGTAATTTGGTACATAAAGAACAATCTATAAATGCATGTGTGCATAAAGCGAGAAATGTCAGGAACAATTTGCATTTGAAACATATACAATATTGTTTTTTGAACAAGTGTATAAAGGATACCTAATGATGCATTTGAATGCATGGAAACATGTAAATATTTGTTAAATCTGATTACACATTATAAGCTTGAAGAAACTATTATACGCGTTTTTAGGGATCTGTAATAAACAAGGTATAGAAAACATATTTTGAAAATAACTCTTGAATACAACTCTATGTTATGAGTGTTATTTTTGAAGCCCTCAGTGTTTATTTGCATAACCTTGATATTTTCTTCATCTTTTTCTTTGTTTGGTATGGTGTGAATTTTGTTGTGATGGATGAAGGTATATTTGAGGTGTAGATAGATAAAGATATGTGAGTGTTAAAAAAGAAGAATGAGTTATGCGAGTGGAACAAAGAGAGCGAATTGAGAGAATGGTGAGATGCAAATAAGGTGTATGAATAAGTTATGAAAAGTATTTGACATGGGAGGAAAGGATATGGGATGGTGGATATGAGAATGAATGGGAATGTAAATGGTATGAATTTATCATTCGTAAGTTATATGCTTACAATTAAATGCAAGAAATGAAAATTTCAATGAGAGAGGTGGGTTTAATGAAAAAAGGAACGCAACACATTGGTATGATGCAACACAAGAAAATAAATGGATTTTGAAATGTATTTGACTTGAGAAGAAAGGACTTGGAAGGGTGGAAATGGAAATGAATGGAATCAATAGGGTATGAAGTGATTATTTCTTGCAACAAGGGGTGGAAGAATGTCTAGTTTGGTATTGGTTATGCTTTTAAAAATCATCATAGGGCTCAGTCCATCAATATAAACGCAGAAAAAAGACCCATGTTGCATTTCTCACTCTCCTTCGTACTAAACAAGGTACTGAGATCCCTGAGCTTCCTCGAAATGCGACAATAGAAGAGTGGATATAAAAATATAATGATCTTTATGGATAGAAGAGTCAAAACAGAAGACAAAGTGGAAGTTCTTATGCATATACTATGAAAAAAAAAATATAGGTCATAAAACTGAGAACATGCAAATGCTGATGCAGTGGGGAACATTAAATACATGGAGAGAGAAACACGTAGAGCTATTCACAGATATATGCATGGATGCATCAATAGACACATGTATACACAAAAAATAGAACTACGTGGAGAGATGGAGATATGAACATATGCATACATGGATGTATGCATATTTACATATAGGTACAAATGCATATGGTACATGGAAGGATGTATTCATATACACATATAAATATGGATGAAGGCATATATGCATATATGCATGTATGGACAATATGCATAAATGTATGTCAACATATAACTTTTAATTTTGTTATATTGGAAAACTAGCACTATTCTGATAAATCAATATTGGAAAATTAGCATTTAGTTGTTTCTATTTATCAGAATAGCTTTATAAATTATTGTTGTTATTGAAAATCAGTGAAATGTGATAGCATAGATTGATTAAATAAATTTAAGCAAAGGCATAGTTTATAAAATTGGCGAGTAGAGATACGTAATCCATGAGTGCAAATTAAATGCATTGAAATATCAAGAAAATGTGAACACATGGAGAGGTCAAAATAATTGAAGCAAGTGCATTAAATGGAATGTGGTTGGTGGGGAGGGCGCTGGAATTGCTTGGCGGCCATGGGTGACTAGGATACTTTGGCCATTAGGGTCCATTTGGCCAAAGACAAAGACAAATACATGGGTGCATGAGTCTATACATGCATATATACATGTATCCATCCAAAATATTGATAGATACATATGTAGATGGATGTGTGTATGCAATTCATAGGTGCATGTATGCATAAATCAATGTATACATGCACCCATAGTTACAATCATACATATATAGACAGATGCATGCATAGATGGAAAGATGTGCATAAATCGATATATGCATGGCTGCATCTATGGATACATAGATACATAATGAAATGGACAAAAAGACACATTTATATATGCATTTATTTTGGGAGTTTGATTCTGAATCCATATGCATACTTTGATTAAAACTAGTGGTTGAAGGTACATAATTCATTCAGACAAAATTAATGCATTGAATGGCATCTGACTAAAGGAGAGACTGTTTGGAGTGCTAATCAGTCTTTGAATATATAACAATTAAAAGAGATAAGTAAGTATAAGTATCCTTGGCGACATTTCACATTTTGACCTTTCAATCAAAGTCAATGAACAAAGTAGCAGTCAGACCTAAAGAAAGTTCGAGGACTGTGCCGATAGAAAACCATATTTTGGACAATGGCTAGACAATCTGTTGAAATTTCTTTAGAAACTTTGAAGCAAATGCATTTTTGCTTCTGTTTACTTTCACTGTACATCTTAAATGGAAGTCGGGTTTTTCATTGGTGCAATGTATTTGTATACTTTAATTGTAAAATCATAGTTTAGATCATTTTAAGTGTTATCAATTCAAATCTTTCCTTGAAATATGAAGTATTCATCTGAGTCTTGGAGGGAATGCACAACTGTCCTATAAAGAGAGATTTGGAACCAATGAGCAGTCATATATACATGGGTACATGAGTCCATAGATGCATATATACATGTATCCATGCAAGTTATCAATAGATGCATAAATACATGGATGTGTGTACGCAATTCATAGGTGCATATATACATAAATCGAGGTATACATGTGCCCATAGATACAGCCATACATCTATAGACAGATGCATAAAGAGAAGAAAAGATATATGCATAAATCGATATATGCATGATTGCATCTATGGATACATAGATACATTATGAAATGAAGAAAAAGACACATTTATATATGCATTTATTTTGAGAGTTTGATTCTGAATCCATATGCATACTTTGATTAAAACTAGTGGCTGAAAGTACATAATTCATTGATACAAAATTAATGCATTGAATTGCATCTGACTAAAGGGGAGGCTGTTTGGATTGCTAATTAGTCTTTGAATATATAACAATTAAAAGAGATAAATAAGTATAATTATCCTTGGGAACATTTCACATTTTGACCTTTCAATCAAAATGAATTAACAAAGTAGCAGTCAGACCTAAAGAAGGTTCAAGGACTATGCTGATAGAAAACCATATTTTGGACAATGGCTAGACAATCTGTTGAAATTGCTTTAAAAACTTTGAAGCAAATGCATTTTTCGTTATGTTTACTTTCATTGTACATGTTAAATGGAAGTTGGGTTTCAGCATTGCTGCAATGCATTTGGATACTTTGATTATAAAATCATAGTTTAGATCATTTTTAGTGTTATCCAATTGAATCTTTCCTTGAAATACCAAGGATTCATCTGAGTCTTGGAGGCAATGCACAACTGTGCTATAAAGAGAGCTTTGGAACCAATGAGCAAGTGAAGGACAATTTTTTTTAGCTGGCATTGCCAATTTCACTGTGTGCTTTATACCTCTAAAGTTAGAGAAAACTGACGAAAGAAACTATTTATTGCCTCAAGTAACTCGTTTCTGCTTCTGGATAATGTAATTATTGTCCTCATAGGCACACATGCAAAGTATGGAACCATATAGAAAGCAAGTGAACTCTTTAATAATCCCATGAAACATAGTCTTTGTATGCATCCATGTATACAGGTTTGCATGTATATATGTGTACATGTAATTATGTATATATGTTAGACAGTATGTATTTGTGCATAGGTGCATAAGGATGGTATGTATCTTTAGATTTTAGATTGCATAGGTAACATGTAGTTCATAGTCATCTAGTTAGAGTAATATGATCACTTTGTGCATATTGGTATTTAATTCTGGAAGTTGATGTTTCCAAAGTTGTTTTTTTTTAATTTGGAAAGTGGTATTTAGTTGTTCTCTTGATTGTGTCTCAAAGTCAATGCATTAAACAGAATGTGGATTTATCATGTAATATAGATTTAAGTGACTAGAGATGCATTGTGATTACTTTGAGCATTTCATTTTTTGTTATTTTGCAGATCTGTGTAGTCACAGGAGATGTTGTTGTTGTAGAGTCAAGACCTGGAACCGAGCTACTTGATACATGTATCCATAGATACATGGATGTGGACATCTATCATGGTATCCATAGATGCGTAGATACATGTATCTATGGATAGATGTATTCATAGATACATTGACACATATATGGATAGATTCCTATATACATTTGCACATAGAAACAAAGATACATATATGCGTGGATGCATCTATAGGTAGAAGAATACATAGAAACATAGTTGCATGGATAGATAGATAGATGCATAGCTTGATACATAAATGCTTAAATATACATGCATGGAAATATCCATGGATTGCATATGAAGTTGCATAGATACATATATCCATGCTTGCACGTATACATAGATGCATGTATTGTAGTACACATGGATGCATGTATATGTGTATCTCTGGGAAAGATGCATGGTTGCATGTGAGCCTTGTAAAGTTTGTATATTTTTTATTACTGCAAAACAGTCTCATAAAGAGAGGTTTGGAACGAAAATTATGTCAACATGTGTGATAATGAGAGATTTTTCCTTGAACCTTGTTATATATTCAAAGAGTAACTAGCAATGCAAACAACGTTCCCTCTAGTTAGATGCCATTCAATGCATTGAGTTTGTATCAGTGGATTATGTACCTTCAACCACTAGTTTGAATAAAAGTATGCATATGGATTCAGAATCAAAAGCTCTTTCCTGTGAACCCATTTTTAATTTGTGTATGCATTTGCCCAGAATGCTTTTAACCAGCAGCATTGGCCAATCACATTTTGCCATTAAACATATTACTTATTTTTTTGTACAGTTTGCATTTGGAGAGCTATTTTATATACTGGAAAATTAGCATATATCTATTTTTCTATTCGGCTGAGTAGCTTTATAAATCATTTTCGTTTTAAAAACTCGGGAAAATGCGAACGCATAAATTGATTAAATAAATTTAAGCAAAGGCATAGTTTGAAAGTTGGTGGCTAGAGGTACGTAATCCATGAATACAGATTAAATGCATTAAAATATTAGGAAAATGTGAGCACAATGCATGAATGCAAATCAAATGCATTAAATGACATCTGGCTGAAGGTGAACGCGCTGGAGTGGCTTGGTGACCATGCATGGATAGGGTACTTTGGTAATTTAATATAGAGTTAAGCCACTTGCTATGCATCTTTATTACTTTGTGTGTGTTGATTTTGTGTTCTGTAAGCCTGTGTTCTCAAAACCTAGATTCTGCAATTGCTTTGAGCTTTTTCGCTATGATGAAAGCATACAGGATAAAGGAATTTTGTGAACTATTATAGTTAATGTGCTCATAGGCACATATGCAAAATATGGAAACATATACAAGGGAAGCGAATTATTCAAAAAAATCCTCAAAGAAATGTGGTCCCATGGAATGCAATAAGTGTTCACAATGGACACTTCAGTTTTTGAAGACTTTAGTTTTTGCATGTTAACTTTGTCAGATAATGCAATTTGGCATGAACAAAGTTGAATCCATAACATGAACAATAGAACTATTCAACAGTGAACTCTATGCTTGTAATAATTATTGGAAAAGCTGTAAATGCCATAGATGAAATAATATGAATAAAATTCTAGTTTCTGGTTTTCTTGAAATGCAATGGAAAAACTGCTATAAAGGCATAAGACAAGGTTGTGTAACATATTGCCATTCCTGTATCTAATTTCTTTGGACACAAATGCTTTACACATTTGATTGCAATAGTAACATGTCTATGAAAATGGGACAATAGAGATCATAATTCAGTAGTTTTTAGTGTGAGTATATATGTATCCTGATACATATAAGCTCGATCTGGCATTTATGAAAATAACTGCTATGTATAGTGGAAGAGATAATTAGTGTTAGTATATGTGATATCCATATAACATAATAAATTGGTACAAGGCTAGAGTGGCGCATCCATAAATACATGGACACATGTATACACAGTTGCATACAAGGATACGTAGAAGCTTAGATGAATACATGTATACATGAATATGTGCATATGTGCATATGGACATAGAGGCATATATACATGTAAATATGCATATATGCAGCGAAAGCAACATATGGATTTGTGTATATAGGAGTGTACTCTATACATTAGAATGCATGATGGAAAAGTGACTATAAAGTACAATGCATAAAAGCAGGGGCGAAACTTGGTTGTATTAACAACATAAAATGAAAAAATCCAGAAGAAAATAATCATTTATTGTCTCAAGTAACTTGTTAATGGGTCTAGAGTGTACAACCATAACAACTTCTAGTTGGTCACCATAAAGTCTCGAAAACGTAAGAATCAGAAAGCAAATATTGGAAAAGCTAGGAAGAACAGAATGCAAAAGGGAACATTTAAACTATATAGTTTGAATGGAATTATGCATGGAGGGGTAATAATTATTGAACATATATGTCAAACATACATAGAGAACCATTGTCTTCATAGGTGCAAAAACAAAATTAGAGTTTCAGATGTCCATATTCGAGAAGACTTTAACATAGTAACTTATAGAAGTGTCTAAATGTATAATAGCAATAGAGTATTTTAAAACCAAAGATGTCTTTAACATGTGAAAACCAGTGAAATGTCGTGGAGCATGGAAAGGCAAAAAAGTAAAAGTCTGAACAATGTAAATTTGTGCTCCTGTATTGCCAGTTTCCTTTAAAGCCAACAAAATGCTATGTATTAGAAACATAGTTTGTATGGATAGTGATTTGAGGTGCTGGTTCAGGAGAGAAAAAGTTTACATATGAATGACTTTATTACCTTCTAGTGATGTTTCCTGTCTATTTGTCAATGCAAATGGCTTCAACAATGGCATTGTTTTGGTCAAGGCTAAAATGTCCTTCAGCACTGAAGTCCCGTAGGATGAATATCACTGCTGACTTGTCCTTGATATAGTCTTCATAGCTAAGCCTTTGCAATGTGGGCAATAGACAGTGCATGGTGACCTAGTCAATTGAAGACTGAATTGTTTGATTGTCATAAGTTGTTATGGTAGTTTTAAGTTGTAAATAGAATGTATAATTGACTTGCTGGTTGCACTATTTATAGTGAGCAGTTTTTTATTGGAGTGTGCCATAAGCAGCGAATTTGAATTTGGATTTTGGACAACATGCATGAAATGGATTGGAAAATGCATTTGCTGCTTTTAGAGTACCAGAAACCTATAGAATATGGTTCAAAATTGTTAGAGGAGACAAAAATACAAGTTTGGATTCACTAGTTTTTTTAAAAAAGAATGTTGTTACCTTGAAAGTTGAATGTAGTAGGTTGTTGAGTTTTTCCAAGCTTCTTTTGTCATTCAAGGTACAGATGAATGTTGATCGACATGTGTGAAATGTGTTCTTTTGATATGTTTTTCTTACAACATTCTTGAAAAGCATTGCAAGTGTTTTATTTGTATGCAACTGGTCTTCGAGTGCAAAGTATTGTTGCTTATATGTTGACCGTAATAGCAGCTGCAATTGAATGAGAGAATTAGATTTTGTTACATAAATTGTTATAGAGACCACTGTAGAACATTAAAAGGTTGAAACTAAAAGAAGAGGTAAAAGTTTTGTAGACCGAAATACCTGTGCTCTGTCTATGTCAGTGTGGCCATCTTTGATGTCAACTGCAAATTGGGTACCCATTTTCCTGGCACCAACTACTAGCGTAGTTATTGTGCCAGCTGGGTACTCATTTACAGTTGTTAGCAATTGGTTGATAGTCGTGCTTGGAATGAATTTGTACTCTTGACAGAGGCGGGGGATGTTTTTAGTGTTGCTTATGTATGTTAAGATCAAAATGCAATCACAGTCGCCTTTGTCATAATCTATCCTAGGTGCAACTTGGAAATATGAGATTAAAATAGCTGACCCTGGGACTATTTTAGGCTCATGTTGATACATAAGGTTTCCACTAACATTTAACGTGATTGTCATTTCTACTTTGTGATCTATCAGATCAGCATGTAGCATTTCCCGTGTTTTGTTAGCCTTATCCAATGTTGCTTTGTAGACAACAAGGACATCACCTTGGAAGGTGTCTCCAGCTCTTTTTGCATTTAGCTATTCGATTGAAATGATCTTAGGTTTCTTGACTCTTGTCCTACAAGGAACAAGGATAATGTCAATTGAATGCTAATTTAATATTAGCAAGCTAGGAAAATGGCTATACAATGAAGAACCAAGTACTTTACCATTGTGCTGACTCTTCTTGTGCAATTTGCACCTATTTTGCTTGTCTTTTTGATACATCTTTTGGTGTCCTGCAAAGAATTGGAACAATGTTATTCGAATATTTGTGATTTGGGCGAATGAGTATGAAGGAATAATATTATGAGCACTTTACCGTTGTGCTGATTCTTCTTGTGTGGTTTGTATTTACTTTGACTGTCTTTTAGTTTCATCCATAGATCTCCTACAAATAATGGATATAGCATTGGAAAATACATTGCAATGCATAAAGGTGATATAAGGCTATAAGTTCTATAAAGTTGAATTTGTCTATTGGGCAACATACAATTTTAGGAAAATTGGATTGTGATCAGTCCAATATGCTTCTGATATATAGATAGAGCATATATTTGTAGTCGTGTTGGACCAAATGTGATCAATGACTGTGTTGCCCATGCTGTGTTGTTGGTTTAACATAAATTGTATATTGTTCTATTGCATATAACTGTGGAGCATTTTTTTGCTTCTGCTTTCTGAAGACATGTCGACATTAAAATCGCCTAAAATGTACAACATGTTTTCTGAATTTGTGGATCCAATAATTATTTGCAAGATTGCGATTACTTCATCTATGGCAGTTGCAGGTCTTGCATAAATATTACAAACATTGAGTTCCTTGCTAGATAGCATTACTGTTGATGTGATGGCTTCAATATTTGAGGTTTCATGTTGTGTTGTTTTTGACAAGAGTAAATGTTTCTTGGTTAAAGTTGCTATGCCATGTATGTTATGTACAGAGAAGCTATCAAAATACTGTAGCAAGGTATTTAGCTCGAAGGGATGCATATGTGTTTCTTGGAGACATAAGATATCAGATTGCATTATGCCATAGTCATTGACAATGTCTTCTGCATGTGCTTTTAAGCTACAAGTGTTCAATGTACATAGGAGAAAATGTGATTTGTTTTTTGAACATGTGTTTAGATTATCAAGTTGCCATTATGCACATGTCTGAAGATGAGACATTTCTAGTTGTATTTTGTCTTTAACTTTGAAGTTTTTTGTAGTTAAAGATTGTAACAGAAATAATGATTCTACTAATTTTGTTCATGACAGAGCTGTATAGGTTAGTCCATGTTGTCTAATGCCTGTGGGATCAAAAGCCAAGGCCTCCATTGTTAATCCTTGGGATCGATGTATGGTTCGTGCACATGCTACTTGTACTGGGAATTGTTTTCTAGTTGTAATTTTCTTGTTTATTGCTATTTTCTGGATTGGCCTAGCAATGCGTTGTATAGGCACCCAGTCTTTGTCAATGATAGTAGAATAGGAATGTGCTAGTTTTGTGTGCTGCTAATGTCCAATTGATGGGTCATTAAATTTAATCCAGACAATATCAATATTGTTTTGTGCTATATATGCTTTAAAAATTCCATCTGAACCGTTGACGAGGCAATCTTGAACATTGTAATTGCCTACATAAAGCTCAACAAGAATGTTTGGTTTCAAGCATATTTGTGATGGAAGTGTCGTTGTGTGACTGTACACTCGTATTGAATTAAGGTCCTCGTGAACTTCATCTATTGCATCTAGCACAATCATTTGGGTTGGAATGACTGATAACATTTTGTTGTTATGTGCTTGAACGTCTATTCTCCTATAGAAAAGGTGTGGAAGCAATGGATCTAATGGTATAGGACGAAAGCAAATTTTGTTGATATAGTCTATGTCATGAGTTGTCTGAATGCCTACTCGTAGTCTATTAAGGATTGAAATAAATATTTCATATTTTTTGTCTCATGGTAGTCACTAATGAATAGCATTTTATGTGGTCTTTCCAGAAACTATAAGGCATTAATTCAATTGGAGTAGGCCTATTTTCGAAAACCACAGATCAAGGACAGGTTGTGCCTGGTAAAGGTCACCACAAAATATGGTATCAAGGTTTCCAAAGTATGATGTAGGCATTTGCATTATGTCTCGTAGTCTTCTATCAATATACCATAGGAATGTTGAGCCAACTAATGATATCTCATCTATAAGAAGTATGCGCAATTGATCATAGTGCTTTGACATAGTGTCAAGCACTTCAGTGTTCAGTGGCAGGAATTCTGATGTATTAAAAGGTATGTGAAATGCTGAATGTAATGTGAATCCCCCTATGTTATATGCTGCTTTACCTGTATATGCAGTTAATAAGCCCTTGGGTTTGTCTGGATTATTGTCAACAAAATTGCTATACATGCAAATGAGAGCTTGGTAGATGGCTTTTGCTGTAAAAGTCTTTCCTGTTCCAGCTCCCCCAGTCAAAAACAAGTGCAATGGCTTTTGTGGATTTTTCATCTTTTTTATGAGAACATCCTTAACAATTGCTTGTTGTTCTTTATTTAACAGTCATCTTAACTTGTAGTATTCATTGTTATCTATAATCTGTGGGTGCTTTGTAATTTCAAATCCATTGGAGTACGTGGTATTTGGGTTAGAATGACCTATGTTTGGAAGGTTTGTTTGAATGCCATATAGTTCTTTCTGGGAAAGCTTTCCTTGCATTGGCAGGTCAATGAGCTTTTCATCTTCAAGAGACTGAAGATCATTATAGCTTTGTCAATGTCACCCCATGCGGAGTTTGTGCTGTGGATGAACTTTGCACTGTTTGTTTGAATTGTTTGTCCATGGTACATGTATGCATGTTCCCAAGAGTCAAAGTTTTGTTTGAGTGTATGCTCATTAATGGTAAATGGAACATAGAGAACCAATTGCTCTCTACAATGATTCTCTATATCAAAGTGTTTGTTGAAATTGATAAACCGTATCACATTGGGTTTGGCCTTTGGTTCAATTGTAGCACCGTATTTGTTGTATCTTGAAACAAATTATGCAAGACATATGTCCACCAGTGTTTCAAGGCATTTTAAATAGTAGTCTATAATAGATTTCGCAAGGACGTTTTCTGATTCATCTGGCTCATTGCTCAATTGTTTAACAGATTTGAGTATAAATGTGCGATCATTGTCAGATCGTGTATCAATGAATATACATTTTCTTGAACTGTAATTTAATGGCAATGACAGAACAATATGTGCAACTTGTTGTGATGACATTTGTTGCAAGTTAAGCATGGCATTTCCAAGTTTACTTACCATTCGTATTGCATCAATATTGTCTTGCTTGTGGTCTGTACGTATTCTTTTGAATGCATATGTCATTGACTTGTCTACTTTTGCAATATATGAGCTACAGTACATAGCAGCAGCATATGCATTCAAGACAAATTGTGCATCTGTATTAGCCTTCCAAAGATCTGGAATTTTCCTTGAAAAACTATTGTTCCATATTTGTGATGGTTTTCTTTGTAAGAAAAGCGTAGGCCTGTTTAATGTTGAGCTCAAAGCTTCAATGTATTCATTGTCAGTTAAGTTTAATTCTTTTAAGAACATTTGAAAAGTGAATGTTTTGTCATAGTTTTCTTTTTGGAGTTTTGAAAAGATTTCAGTGGCATTTGCAGTTATCGCTTCAGTCTTTTGGAGTATTGGTAAAAGTATAGTTGACTTTTGCATTGGTGGGAAAGGAAAATTGTACCTACAAAGTTGTTTTCTTGATCTCTTGCATTTCTTTGTATGATGGTGTTTGTGTAGCATTGCCAAAGGAAGTTCCAAATTTTCAGTGTCACAAGTAATATACTTATCAACAAAAGCTATGATGTCGTGTTGTTATTTTCTGTGTAGATTGGTGCATTTTTAACCCATATGAGAAAATGATCATGTTCATTTCCTCGATTTTGGAACTTAGTGACTAAGAAGTAATCAATGACATTTCCAAAGAAAGAGTCATCTGTAAGTATCAATTTTTTTATTGCATTGATTCTATGTTTATAGTAACGTGCACAAGTTATAGGATCTTTTTTGATTAGTTCAAATTTGTCAACGTGTGTTGGCTGATTAGATTCTTGACGGTTTTGTGTTGATTGGTGTAGATTGTGCAGCTCTTGTAATGTTTGAATTAGTGGATCCCAATTTTGCTCAGCACTAGAGAAAGTGATGAAAAATGTCGGTGGTCCTAGTTGTCGAATCATAGCAAATACATTTTTCTTAAGTTGTTGTGAATAGTCTGGAGAGATTCTTATTCTTTTGAAATCAACATATCCAATATCTGATTTAAGAATTTTTTCTAGGTTTGGTTTGTGTTTAACGTCTTTGCAAATAGCTTTCGCCCTTTTAACTGGCCCTTGCGGATTCTTATTGTCATTGTAGACAGTACTTGTTGTATTAGTACCTTTATAGCTTTGAAAAAAATGTTTGTTGTGTGATATGCAAATTGTCTTTGTGACTGTAAGAGCTCCTAGCGTACTATTTTCTGATACGTAAAGTTTTTTACAATGTCATTATCACGTGGTTTTCCAAAGAATAAAGTTGGGAAATTCATTTCTTCAGCATAGATGTCCTTAAATATTCCAATTGGATACTTGTGCTCTGTAGGTGCAATTTCAATAATCTTGTCTTCCATGTTATGGATACTTCTAGACTCAGTGAATCCATGTATCAATGTTTCTGATGGGTTTTCATTTTCCATTTCACTGTCTGATTCTGTTTCACTTGTATTTTGTGGAGTATTGTCTTCGTTTTCTTCAGTGCATTGGAGAACTTCTTGCCAATCTTGGTTTATGTGGACATCATGCATTTTGTATAATGGTGTCCTTGTTAATTGAGTCAAAGCTTGCATGATGACATTTGGGTGCACCATGCCTTTTTGAAATGCATTTTTGTATTTTAAGCGTCTTTTCAATAAAACAACAATTGTTTGTGTGTTGTTAATTGATTGTGGCAATGCTCTTTGTACAATGTTCATGTCAACAGGGACATTTATAATAGAACCTGTTAGGCCTATTTGAGACCTTTTGAACCCTAGTTCCCAAATCTATGCAAATGCAATTCTAAGTGAGACAAGTCATTCTTCTAGATGAGTTAAATTTTGCACATAGCACAATGGTCTATTAGTTCTTATTTTCTGTGGCGTAGCATACTTTGGAATAGTGGATTGTTTCAATGCAAAGTAGCATACATGGCATATGAAATTTGTGAATGGTAAGGAATCTGATTGTAGTAGCTTACAGTATAATTTTTTTTGTTTCTCTTTGAATATCCTGATGTCCTTGTTCAAACAGAGCACTTGGAAAATTGCACATGGGTGTTTTGGTGTATCTTGTATTGCTATTTTATAAATTTCTATTGGTGTCAATGTTTTTTTTTTCTTTGGACTACTAGGTACACTTTCTTTTTGTTTTTTTTGTCTAATCATGTTTTTCAGGTGATTAAGTCTTATTATTGATTTATGTTTAAAATTGTTTGCTATGACAAATGGTATCAAATTTTCCTTGTTTTTAGGCAAAGCATGTGACTTGGTCAAGTAAGTATTTTTGTATTGTGCACAATTTCTGATCAACTTTTTTAGTTGGAGTAAGCTTGTTGAGCATTGGCGAGTTAGATTTTGGGCTTTGATTCTTAGAAGCGGCTCAAAATGTCCAGCCAGAGGGGTTGTATCATGGAATAGTATAGAGACTAATTTTGTATATCCAGAATCATTGAAATCTAAGTACTTTCTTGATGTTGTCAATGACCAGAGGCTTATTTGTATTTTTAACCATTTGGATATCCAATGAATGTAAAACAAGTCACCCCACAATCCACATTCGCTATGGGCGATGCATGGGCTTGCAGACAACCGCATCTTGCGGAAGTATGTTTCTTGATCATGTACTTTGTGCAATGTATATAGAGTACTAGGATTTAGTTCATTGTTATATGATTTAATTGCTTATTTGTCCTTTTTTTGAAAGCAAGCTAGGAAATAATCTATAGCTCCATTGCGTAATTGAGTTGAGGTGTATTGGTTGTTAAGTAGCACTTGAAGCGAATCAAACAAACAATCACCAACATTGTATGCAAATGTGCTTAATCTACAAAGGCCTTCAGCTCTAAGGACATTGTCAATGTTTGACATTCGAGGATACTTTGTGCACAGTTTTTTAATTTCATGTGAACCTATGGGCTGTTTTGAAGTTACGTTTTGTGTTTCAATTTTTAACAATGGTTCAAAGTGTCCACTTAAAGAATTCATGTCATGAAATAGTATAGAGACTGATTCTGTGTAATCAGAACTATTGAACTGTAAGTACCTTCTTGTTGTTGTTCTTGACCAAAGGGATATTTGTATATTCAACCATTTGGATATCCAGTGAATGCAAAATAGGTCACCCCACAATCCACTTTCTATGCAATCTTCTTGTGGCTTTGCAGATAATCGCATTCTACAAAAATATGTTTGCGGGTCACATACTTTGTGCAATGTATATAGAGTATTAGGGTCTAGTTCATAGTTGTATGATTTTATTGCTTCTTTGTCCTTGTTTTGAAGGAAACTCAAGAAGTAATCTATAGCTCCATTTCATAGTTGAATTGATGTGTAACGATTGTTAAGCAATAGTTGTAATGAGTCAAACAAACAATCACCAATATTGTATGCAAAAGCACTCAATCTGCAAAGTCCCTCGCCCTTAAGCACGTAGTCAATGTTTGATATTTGGGGGTGCTTTGTTAATTCATAGGTGTCAACGTCTATCATTTTCTTTGTGTCTTGTGTATCCTAATGTGTTTGAGAATGGCAAATGTTGTGTATGAATAGCATCTAACGCTATTATCTAGATTACAAAATCTATAATTATTTACATTGTCGCCTATATGCGTTTACTCAATAGAATTCCATAGTATTAATCATGTTGTCAAGCATCTTGGAAGTTAATAATCTCTATATATGTTGGAAAATGGATCTTGAGTAGTAGAAGAAGTGTAACGCCCGTCGTGCAAACCCCAGAGAACACACACATAGCAAATAATTTTTTTTAAAAACAATTAAATTAAACATGTAATACCACTTAACCATAATCACATAGCACATTACATAACATTAACACAATTAGTTCTCTGGGGCACGCGAGATTACATCGCAACAACTGAACGGAAATGAAAATAAAGTTTGCAACAATATCATTTATAATGATGACCAAGGATAAGGATACATCCAATAACCATGATGCGAGAATAATAAACATCGCATTAATACATCCATGAAAAATCTCTTAATAGAGTTACAAAAGATCCTAACTATTACATCAATGTTATAATATTACATTACAATCTCTGGATAAATGAATTACATTGAACTTCCCAACATAGGGATTGATAATAATGAAATATGAAGTACAAGTGATTATAGGTACAACTCCAACTGTGGAATGTTGAGAAGACAAGATGCTGATGGGGAACCCAACGGGTGCGGAGCACGTTCCACCCAACCATGTGAATTACAAGTAACTCACCCCCCGTGCTCAGAGGTGACAAGGAAGTGAACCCGACCATGAATGTCAAACCGAACCAATGGTAAACAAGACTCCACAAAAGGATAACAAATCACAAGATAATAACCCATAACATTGCCAACACATAACCACAACAAGAGTAATGAAATGTCAAACAAGAATCAATTGCCAATATTATAGATCAACACTAAATAACCATAAGAGGTGCCGACAACAATAGAATCCAAAGCTCTCCAAATGAGATTGCAAAATCATCCAACAATAAATAGCCAAGGGCACCTTTCATCCACATCAATAAACAACAACAATAATAGACAACTCCAGAGGCAACAAGAATAAGAGAAACAAAGGGCATAGTGGGAGAGTGTCATCGCATGGCCTTACATGAATTCGCAAGACTACCTATCACAAGGTGCCGCCTCCATCTATACATGGATTATCCAGACAACCTAGCTCAAGGTGCCGCCTCCATCTATGGTTATCCAGACATCCTATTTCAAGGTGCCGCCCCATAGGGTTACTCATGCGGAGCCACTTACCTTTCACAGAGACAAGGTAGTGACCTTACCAACCAGGTCTTCCCACCCGTCCTTAGCCTTTGAGAGTGCTAATGGAAAGGGTGAGGTGCATGTTTTTATCTAGTTATGTGTTTTACTACCCATCCCCCTAAATTCTATTTTTAGGTTATCACTTGTTTAACTACTCTTACGTGGGTTCCCCTGGCCCTTCCTCCAACTGAGGCGCTGGCGCCCACGAAGAGCCACTCTCCCTATGACCCCCAACATAACTCAAAACTAGGCAAGGGTTGAACAAAAACATAAAAAAACATAATACCACAACAAGTACACACGAGACATTAACCCTCTCGCAATAATTCATAATCCAAAGTCTTAACAAACCGTTCAACCCTTCCTAACACAACCATTAAGTATCACTTTCCTAAAGTATAATCAGGATGAAGAGCACATTAAAATTAAGCAAGCCTCTGGAACAAGGGTTCATGAAAAATAACAACTGAATACACAATTACACAAGGTTCCCCCACCACAACCCAAAATAAAGGGAAACCATAATCAAGATGCACAAGAAAGACCGACAATCCATAGGGTTTCACAAAACAACATAATCCACCTTTCATCAAAACAAACAATCCCCTTTCATCTAATACTTTTCACTCAATTTCCACGATAAAATTTACCATAATTATTACATAATAAAACAATTTTACCCTATTATTCAATTTTGTCCAAAATAATCCATACAACCAATTATTTTCTTTAAAATAAAATAAAATAAATAATTATAATCAAGTAAAGCAGTATATATATATTAAAATATAATATATATATATATAGCCATATTGAACAATTAATAATGAAATAGTTCATGCCTATTAACTTTTGTATATATAATTATTTATAACAAATTAAATTTTATTATACTAAAAAAATCACTTACATTTTATTTCTACAACTTAACTAAATTTGTGTTCCTTTAATTACACAAAGATACCTTTTTTTTTTCATAATTACCCAAACGAACAAAATCGACAAATATATATATGTCTATAAATAGATGAAACCGTATTTATTTATTTTTATTTTATTTTATTTTTATTCCAAATTTACACAACTTACTTCATCTATATTTAATTTTACAAATATATATATATAAATAAAATTATAAAAATAATTCCCCATAATGTACTTTTCTGTCAGAACTCGATATATAAAAAATCAAAACGAATTTAGATTTAACCATTCATTTAAAACGAATTAAAATTTACATATAAAAAAAAAAAAATGAATTAAGATTTACAAAACACTAATTAAGATTTTTAAATACATATATTTAAAACATATTTAAACACGAATTTTAAATAACAATAAAAAATATAATAAAAAAAAACTAAAAAGGGGCCAAGTGGGACTGTCGCATGGGACTGCGTAGCAGTCCCTACAGCCTGCTGTACGCAGCAACCCATACGGACTATTGCGCACAGCAGTCCGTGTGGACTGCTGTGCAGCCCACGGCTGCATTGGGTGGGAAGAGGGTACGACACTGCCGTCCCTTCTTCCTTCCCAAAAACTTTAAATTACTTTCAATTTTATTTTTTTTTTCTATAAACTTACTTATATATATATTTCATTTTTTTTAACAAATTTTTACTTTAAAACAAAAGAATATAATTCTGTACTGCACAGGCACGGACCCCGACGGCGGCCAAAATTCGATTTTAACCACACTTTCAAACAATTACCATGCACGAAAAATAATTTATTTATATATGTATATATAAATATATACGAAATTTGTATATATAAATATATGCACATATATATGATATATTTATATATATAGATATCTCAGATGAACAAATCTCACAATTAAAGGTACAGAGGATAGAAGAACAGAATAAAAATAGCTTATATAATTTTATATATATATGAAGGATATATTTTTATAATCCCCAAAATAAGTTATACTCAAAGAAAAACCCAGTATATGTTCAAAACGAGCCAATTGAATCTATTTAAGAACATATAGTTTATTTTCACAAATTCAACATTATTTTATACCAAAATGAAAGAGTATTTTCCAGTAGTTTTCACTATTCAAAATCATCTTCTCTTTTCTAAGGTTTTATTTCTCTTTCACCAAATAATCTAATTTATTTTTCCTATTTTTCTTAAATCAGAAGACCAAAGAGAAGGAGTAGGTTAGAACCTGGCGTCCTGCGCTTATTCGAGAACTTGATGAAGATTGTTTCCGACGGTTTTTACGAAGAGCTTCTCCTTCTTGCTTCGAATCTCCTCTAAGTCACCGTGCTCAAATCTCGAACCCGATCCTTTGTTCAGAAGACTCCAAAGTAACTAGTAATAGATTTCCAAACCCTTTCTATAACTCTCTTCAATTTAGCAAAAAGGTCAAAAGCCCATATTCTCTTCAGATTCAAAATACAGAATAACTTGTGCCCTCTCTCAATCCCTAATCTCTTGTCTGTGAAAACTTCCAAAAATTCTTAATTAATTAAAAGATAATATCCCTCTCCTCTCAAAAACTCTAAAAATCAAGAATAAAAAGAAAATTCATTCTTTAAAAGCTAGCTTTTTCCCAGATCTCTATTCCTATTGGCTCACACAATCTGTTTATTCTTTTATTTGTTTTATTGCTTTTATTTCTGTTTTTGCAACATTACTTGCACATCACATTACTTATTTAATTTAAATAAATTATTCTCATAATTATCCACCACTAGATAATTGATTAAAAATAATTAAGTCACATTTAATATTTAATTATTATTTAATTGAAACACGACTTTATAAAAATTAAATAAAACATTTAAATATTTTCATACAAATAAACCAACATTAAATTACACACTTATTATCCACCTTTAATTAACAAATTCACAACTTGTAAAATATCAACATCAATTAAATAATCATAACTTATAAAATACCACATTAATCAAAATATGACGACACACAAAACACAAACCACAAATAACGACAAAATACAAAAATGAACAATACCAATCAAACGAGACGATCTGACATCATGGGACGGGAGGACTTCATCGTCACATCTATTTCAACATTTAACCATTGGGCTATTGGTGCTCGCCCTATCCTGCCGAAGCAGGTGGAATCGAGACTTATACCTGCAAATCCTGCATACAAACGAAGTTGTGTACATGTGCATACATATATATATAATCATCAAAGCATTAAATTGAAGCACTGCATTGTGAGAAGGAATCGCAACATAGCAGGGCACTCGCGAACGAGTGATGCCATATTGTCCTTCATCACACCTATTCTAACAATTATAATATAACCAATAAATCAACATTTCTAACTAACAATCATCTCATAACATATCTAATTAAATCTCTGCATCATAATATAATTCTGAAAATCAACTAACATTACTAACCACCAGGTCATATGAAAGAATCAAATCCTCAAGTGTATAAACATAATCACCAACAGTCTACTAATGAAATAACAACATCATCAAATGTCTAACTATCCAACTCACACAATAACAGTACCATCATAGCCACAAGTAGCAAACGAACGCATAGAAAAATAATAAATCCAACTAGTAGGAGGAGGGGTACTACATCCTCCCCCCCATAAAATCGGCTTACTCCTGGAAGCCGGTAAACAAAGGAAATAAGATTCCCCAATACGGGCAGCATCCACCCACACCAAGATGGTGAACTAATCACCAATAGAGAATAGAATCAAGTTCACACATAAGAGTAAGAAATAATAATACAAGTATTAGTAACATGGGGGTATTACATCCTCCCCCCCAAGGATATGGCTTACTCTAGGAAGCCATTAAATAGATAAGAGTAAGCACACAACAACCACGCAGAGAACACGCCACAACCACACACATAACTCACATCACTGGAAACCACATCACACAACGACACAAGGGTTCATAGTGCATCCTTGATAGGAAGGATATCGGTGCATTGCGCACTACACCGAGGGTCCTATCCTTTCCCATCAGTTTCCTGCACCATTGCCCTGAGACCGGCTAACGAAAGAAACTTAGGTTCAAAACAAACACAACAAAAAAAAAGAAACTCTAGACTCTAGGGACTAAACGCAAGGGTACATAGTGAGCACACATAGTGCCCTGTATGAACCCTATGCTCGATACAAGTTAATGCCCGTCGTGCAAACCCCAGAGAACACACACATAGCAAATAATTTTTTTAAAAAACAATTAAATTAAACATGTAATAACACTTAACCATAATCACATAGCACATTACATAACATTAACACACTTAGTTCTCTGGGTCATGCGAGGTTACATCGCAACAACTAAACGGAAATAAAAATAAAGATGCAACAATATCATTTATAATGACTGACCAAGGATAAAAGGACCACATCCAATAGCCATGATGCGAGAGTGTAAACATCAGCATTAATACATCCATAAAGAAAAATCCTCATAAAATAGAGTTACAAAGATCCTACTTTATTTACATCAATGTATAATATTACATTACAATCTGGATAAATGAATTACGCATTGAACTTCCCAACATAGGGATTGATAACTTAAGCTGGAAATGCCTGAAATTACAAGTGATTCTGAGGTACAACTCAAACTGCGAATCTTGAGACAAGATGCTGATGGGGAACCCAATGGGTGCGGAGCACGTTCCACCCAACCATGTGAATTACAAGTAACTCACCCCCCGTGCTCAGAGGTGATGAGGAAGTGAACCCGACCATGAATGTCAAACCAAACCAATGGTAAACAAGACTCCACAAAAGGATAACAAATCACAAGATAATAACCCATAACATTGCCAACACATAACCACAACAAGAGTAATGAAATGTCAAACAAGAATCAATTGCCAATATTATAGATCAACACTAAATAACCATAAGAGGTGCCAACAACAATAGAATCCAAAGCTCTCCAAATGAGATTGCAAAATCATCCAACAATAAATAGCCAAGGGCACCTTTCATCCACATCAATAAACAACAACAATAATAGACAACTCCAGAGGCAACAAGAATAAGAGAAACAAAGGGCATAGAGGGAGAGTGTCATCGCGTGGCCTTACATGAATTCGCCAGACTACCTATCACAAGGTGCCGCCTCCATCTATACATGGATTATCCAGACAACCTAGCTCAAGGTGTCACCTCCATCTATGGTTATCCAGACATCCTATTTCAAGGTGCCGCCCCATAGGGTTACTCATGCGGAGCCACTTACCTTTCACAGAGACAAGGTAGTGACCTTACCAACCAGGTCTTCCCACCCGTCCTTAGCCTTTGAGAGTGCTAATGGCAAGGGTGAGGTGCATGTTTTTATCTTGTTATGTGTTTTACTACCCATCCCCCTAAATTCTATTTTTAGGTTATCACTTGTTTAACTACTCTTACGTGGGTTCCCCTGGCCCTTCCTCCAACTGAGGCACTGGCGCCCACGAAGAGCCACTCTCCCTATGACCCCCAACGTAACTCAAAACTAGGCAAGGGTTGAACTAAAACATAAAAAAACATAATACCACAACAAGTACATGCGAGACATTAACCCTCTCGCAATAATTCATAATCCAAAGTCTTAACAAACCGTTCAACCCTTTCTAACACAACCATTAAGTATCACTTTCTAAAAGTATAATCAGGATGAAGAGCACATTAAAATTAAGCAAGCCTCTGGAACAAGGGTTCATGAAAAATAACAACTGAATACACAATTACACAAGGTTCCCCCACCACAACCCAAAATAAAGGGAAACCATAATCAAGATGCACAAGAAAGACCGACAATCCATAGGGTTTCACAAAACAACATAATCCACCTTTCATCAAAACAAACAATCCCCTTTCATCTAATACTTTGCACTCAGTTTCCACGATAAAATTTACCATAATTATTACATAATAAAACAATTTTACCCTATTATTCAATTTTGTCCAAAATAATCCATACAACCAATTATTTTCTTTAAAATAAAATAAAATAAATAATTATAATCAAGTAAAGTAGTATATATATATTAAAATATAATATATATATATATAGCCATATTGAACAATTAATAATGAAATAGTTCATGCCTATTAAATTTTGTATATATAATTATTTATAACAAATTAAATTTTATTATACTAAAAAAATCACTTACATTTTATTTCTACAACTTAACTAAATTTGTGTTCCTTTAATTACACAAAGATACCTTTTTTTTTCATAATTACCCAAACGAACAAAGATAAATGAATATATATATGTCTATAAATAGATGAAACCATATTTATTTATTTTTATTTTATTTTATTTTTATTCCAAATTTACACAACTTACTTCATCTATATTTAATTTTACAAATATATATATAAATAAAATTATAAAAATAATTCCCCATAATGTACTTTTCTGTCAGAACTGGACATATAAAAAACATCAAAGCAATTTAAGATTTAACCATTCACATTTTAAAGCGATTAAGGAAAATTTACATATAAAAAAATGAATTAAAGATTTACAAAGAAACAGTTAAGATTTTAAAATACATATATTTAGAAACTTATATTTAAATAAATTTAAATAACAATAAAAAATATAATAAAAAAAAACTAAAAAGGGGCCAAGTGGGACTGTCGCATGGGACTGCGTAGCAGTCCCTACAGCCTGCTGTACGCAGCAACCCATACGGACTATTGCGCACAGCAGTCCGTGTGGACTGCTGTGCAGCCCACGGCTGCATTGGGTGGGAAGAGGGTACGACACTGCCGTCCCTTCTTCCTTCCCAAAAACTTTAAATTACTTTCAATTTTATTTTTTTTTTCTATAAACTTACTTATATATATATTTCATTTTTTTTAACAAATTTTTACTTTAAAACAAAAGAATATAATTCTGTACTGCACAGGCACGGACCCCGACGGCGGCCAAAATTCGATTTTAACCACACTTTCAAACAATTACCATGCACGAAAAATAATTTATTTATATATGTATATATAAATATATACGAAATTTGTATATATAAATATATGCACATATATATGATATATTTATATATATAGATATCTCAGATGAACAAATCTCACAATTAAAGGTACAGAGGATAGAAGAACAGAATAAAAATAGCTTATATAATTTTATATATATATGAAGGATATATTTTTATAATCCCCAAAATAAGTTATACTCAAAGAAAAACCCAGTATATGTTCAAAACGAGCCAATTGAATCTATTTAAGAACATATAGTTTATTTTCACAAATTCAACATTATTTTATACCAAAATGAAAGAGTATTTTCCAGTAGTTTTCACTATTCAAAATCATCTTCTCTTTTCTAAGGTTTTATTTCTCTTTCACCAAATAATCTAATTTATTTTTCCTATTTTTCTTAAATCAGAAGACCAAAGAGAAGGAGTAGGTTAGAACCTGGCGTCCTGCGCTTATTCGAGAACTTGATGAAGATTGTTTCCGACGGTTTTTACGAAGAGCTTCTCCTTCTTGCTTCGAATCTCCTCTAAGTCACCGTGCTCAAATCTCGAACCCGATCCTTTGTTCAGAAGACTCCAAAGTAACTAGTAATAGATTTCCAAACCCTTTCTATAACTCTCTTCAATTTAGCAAAAAGGTCAAAAGCCCATATTCTCTTCAGATTCAAAATACAGAATAACTTGTGCCCTCTCTCAATCCCTAATCTCTTGTCTGTGAAAACTTCCAAAAATTCTTAATTAATTAAAAGATAATATCCCTCTCCTCTCAAAAACTCTAAAAATCAAGAATAAAAAGAAAATTCATTCTTTAAAAGCTAGCTTTTTCCCAGATCTCTATTCCTATTGGCTCACACAATCTGTTTATTCTTTTATTTGTTTTATTGCTTTTATTTCTGTTTTTGCAACATTACTTGCACATCACATTACTTATTTAATTTAAATAAATTATTCTCATAATTATCCACCACTAGATAATTGATTAAAA
>VDFB02292519.1:0-16767 GCA_007258455.2 Sequoia sempervirens | reverse complement strand
AAATTGTGAAGAACTTATGCAACCATGGAAGATGCAGATAAGTGGAAAATCAAAAAGTTTGCAGGAAAATTTTTTTGGCTTTGGAAAGTGCAGATGGAATCCCTTCTCATCAAACAAGATCTTTCAAATGCATTGGCTGGCAAAGCCAAAGGGAAAGGATCTCTATCAGATGAAGAATGGGAAAAGCTGGACAAAAAAGCAAGAGCTACAATTTTCCTGTCATTGTCCAACAATGTCTTATTTAATGTCTCTGTAGAGAAGACAACAAAGGAGTTGTGGGACAAATTGTCTTCAATGTATGAGATGATTTCTTCTTCCAATAGTGTATTTATTATGAATAAATTGTATAATTTAAAAATGCGAGGAGGGATTATGTCCAATCATTTGAACAAATTTAATAATTTAGTTACCTAGCTGATTTCTATAGGCATAAATTTGGATGATGAAATAAAAGCTATTTTATTACTGTGTTCTTTACCAAATAGCTGGGAAGGTGTTGTGATGGCAGTGAGCACTTTGGTGGCTACCAAAAGCAAGCTGAAATTTGATGATGTTGTAGCCACTTTACTGAGTGAAGATATGCAGAGAGAAAATTAGGAACCCTCATCTGGTGAGGCATTAACGATTATAAGTATTGGTAATAGAGGTAGAAGTAAAGAAAGAGGAAAATATAATAATTGAAGGAAGTCAAAATCAAGATTGTAGTCAAGAGGAAAAATAGGTTCTTGTTGGTTTTGTGGCAAGCTAGGCCACACAAAGAAAAATTGTTGGAATTATAAGAAGGCACAGGACTCAGTCATCAAAAATAAAGCAAACACTGCAGCTAAAAAAGATGATGGAGTTTTAATCTTGGCTGCTGGAGAAACAACTGCAGACTCTTGGGTACTTGATTCTAGAGCTTCTTTTCGTGCTACTTCATGCATGAAAGCTTTCTCAAATTTCCAAGAAGGTGTTTTTGGTAAGGTTTTTCTTGGTGACAATAAGGAGTGTGAAATTATTGGTAAGGGTGATATAGTTTTAAATTTAAAAAATAGTAGTCAATGGATTTTAAAGGATGTCAGATATGTTCCTTTGTTGAAAAGAAATTTAATTTTTGTTAGTCAATTAATTGCTTCTGGGTGTGATGTTAAATTCTCTTTAGAAAATTGGCAAGTAACAAAAGAGGTTTTAGTGATTGAAAAAGGAAAGAAGTTGGGTAATCTTTATATTTTAAAATGCCATGGTGAAGTCGGAGTTGCCATGATAGTCATTGACAACAACTCAGAAATTTGGCATAAGAGGCTCGATCACATGAGCAAGAAAGGGCTTGAAGTAATGCTTCGATGAGATCAGCTTCCTGGCTTCCAATAAGTGGATTTGCAATTTTGCGAACATTGCCTTTATGACAAACAAAGCTGGGCAAACTTCTTGAGGACAGGCCATGATAAAAAAACTACTCCTTTGACACTTGTGCATTCGAACGTTTTTGGTCCTACTGAAGTAACTTCATTTGGTGGTGCTAATTACTTTGTCACATTTCTTGATGATTATACTTGGAAAGTTTGGATTTACATGTTGAATAAAAAATTAGAAGTTTTTTCAAAGTTTGAAATTTTCAAGGCTCTTGTTGAAAATCAAATAGGGCATAAGATTAAATGTCTGAAAACTAAAAATGGAGGAATTTTGTTTCTCGAAGTTTGATAATTTATGTGTAAACAATGACATTTGTTGAATCAAGGTGGTCCCATTCACCCCTCAGGAAAATGGAGCTGCTGAGCGGTTGAATTAGACAATTTTAGAGAGAGCTTGTTGTATGCTCTCCAATGTCGGGTTGGGAAAATAGTTTTGGGTGGAGGCTTGCAACACTGCAGTTTATTTGATCAACCGTGCTCCATCATCTCATTTGGATTTTGACATTCTTGAGGAGAGATGGCTTGGGAAGAGAATTTCATATCATCATTTGCGGGTGTTTCGCTATGAAACGTTCATGCATATTCTGAAAGAACAACAAACAAAGCTCGATTGCAAATCGAAAAGGTACATTTTTCTAGGCTATGGAGAAGATCAATTTGGTTTTAGGCTGCGAGATCCCATTGCCAGAAAGATTGTGTGTAGTCGGGATGTTGTCTTCAATGAGAAAAAAAAATCTCAAGTTTGTAGCCTCTAGAAAAATCTTCTGATGAATATTTTGAAGTTGATTTATTTGAAAATGGTTGTGTTAAGAAAACATCTGTCTTTCTCCCAACCTTTAATAATTTCTTCAAATGAATGTACACCTATTTGTACACAACCATTTATTACAAACACGCTGCCTTCAACTATTGGTTCCCTTGTTTACACTAGAACATAGTCTATGGCACATGGTGTGATGCTTGTAGCAATTTCAAACTAGTCTTCTTTAGTTGGCTCAATGCCTTCATTGGCTCATACGTAGTCTTCACATGTTCAATCACTGCCTTTAATAATCTCAACGCAACTGCTACCAAGTAATTCCCACCCCTTATTTGTTGATGTCGTCCCTCCTCAAATTCAAATGACATCTTTCATGGAGCCAACACACCCTTTATTTCATTCGCTGTCTACATTAGCTAGTTCACAGGCCATTCAAAATCATGTGCACCTTTCTCAAAGCAATGCACAACCTCCTATTGTTACACATTAGCCTTTAATAGTTCATGCACAACATTTACCAAATCACTCTTCAATTTCTAATTCGCAGCCCTCTTTATATCATTCTCTGCCCCTACCAACTATGATGCAGCCTCTGGTAAATGAGGCGTTGCCTTCAACATCAACTACACTGCCTTTGAAGAATGATTCACTGCCTTCTAAACTTCATTCCTTGCCATTACAATCCAATTCATAGCCTTCAATGCTCAATAAATAGCCTTTAGAACCTCATTCATACCCTTCAATTGGTGAATCACTACCTTTATAAAACAGTATGCAGCCCTTGCGAATCAATGTGCAACCTTTGTTGAATTCGTAGGAATCTCACAATGCACTTGAATCGCTGCCTTCTCCATTTCATTCACAGTCTAAAGTGGGAGTCAGTGGTTCTCTTGAACATAGTCATCTTGGTGGTCTGAAACAGGGGCAAAAAATTAGCGAAATGCAATAGGGGAGTGTTGAAAAATAGGGCACTGGTGATATTTTTCACAATAATCAAGAAAATAGAGAAACAAAGGGTGTTTTGCAATTAGAAAGTGATCCTCAATTGCGAAGATCATCCTGAAAGTAGAAGCTACCTAAGAAGTATGACGATTTTGAGTTATTTTTATCTGATGATTATAATTATGAATTATTGCTTTGTGGTGAGGCAGAGCTGGCGACATTCAAACAAGCTTGCAAAGATGTAAATTCAGTCAAATGGATGGAGGAAATGAATGAAGAAATGGAGTCTTTGGATACAAATGACACTTGGGATTTGGTTCCTCTTCTGCCAAATCAGAAACATTTGAAGAATAAATGGGTGTATCATGTGAACGAGGAAGAGGGAGGTCATCAACGTTACAGAGCTAGATTAGTTGTCAAGGGTTTTGCTCAAGAAAAAGACATTGATTTCAATGAGATATTTTCACCAGTTGTGAGAATGACCACCATTCGAGCAGTGTTAGGCTTGGCAGCCATTTGGGATCTTGAACTTGAGCAATTAGATGTCAAAGCTGCTTTTCTTCATGAAGATGTTGAAGAAGAATTATACATGGAGCAGCCTGAAGGTTTCTCAAAATTGGGTCAAGAACATTTATATTGCAGATTGAAGCGGAGTTTGTATGGGCTCAAGCAAGCCCCTAGGCAGTGGTATTTAAAATTTGAAAGATTCATGACTCAGCAACAATTTATTCATTATGATCCAGACCAGTGTGTTTATTACAAGAAGCTTCCAAATGGTGAGTTTTTCATTTTATTACTTTATGTTGATGATATGTTGGTTGCTGGCAATAGTGTGAGGATAGTTCGTGAGTTAAAACAACATTTATCTCAGTGATTTTCCATGAAAGATTTAGGGACAGCAAAGAGAATTCTTGGGATGAATATAATGAGGGATAGAAAAAAGAGAACTTAGATTATCTCAAGAAAAATATATTCTAAAAATATTAGATAGGTTCAATATGAAGAATGCCAAATCTGTGAGTACTCCTTTGGCTAATCATTTTAAGTTATCCTCAGCTTTGTGTCCAAAAATAGAAGAAGAAAAAGAGTACATGAAGTGTGTCCCATACTCATCCGCAATTGGCAGTTTAATGTATGCCATGACTTGTACTCGTCTGGATATTGCTCAGGCATTGGTAGTAGTGAGTAGATTTATGAGTAATCTGGGTAAACATTGGCAGGCAATACAGTGGATATTCAAAAATTTAAAAGGTACTTCTGATCACAGTTTATGTTTTGGTGGTAAGGACATTCATCTATGAGGTTATGTTGATTTAGATATGGCTAGAGATTTGGATAAAAGGCATTCTACCACCGGTTATACATTCACTTTTGCTGGGGCAGTGATCAGCTGGGTTTCTCAGTTGCAACAGGTGGTTGCACTTTCTTCCACGAAAGCAGAATATATTGCTCTTTCTGAAGGGGCAAAGGAAATGATTTGGTTGCAGAGATTGATAGGTGATTTATAGTTTCGGCAATCGGTTTTCACTCTCTTTTGTGATAGCAATAGTGCTATTCACTTGTCAAAAAATTCAGCCTTTCATAATCGAACGAGGCACATAGAGCTGCTATATCACTTCATTCGCCATTGTATTGAAGAAAGCAAGCTACAGGTGGCGAAAATTGACACAAAATTGAATCTAGTTGACATGTTGATGAAAGTAGTTCTGAGGGAGAAGTTCAAATTCTATAGAGCTTCTCTCGGACTTGTGCAACTTTGACATTAACTCTGCAGCGGTGTGATATCCCTGAGCAGCAATTTGGTCTTCAAGTGGGAGATTGTTGGTTTAAGTGAAGCCCAAATTAGCATGTTGCCTTCATAATTCGAAATGCTTTCTCATTTTGTAATTACTTCTATTGGCATTCTTGGCCAATTTAGAAGTTGTCTATTTTGAATGGATTTTTCCATTAATTCATTGGAGGTTGATTTATATAATTAAGCTAATGGCTGAATGTAATTATTTCAAAACTTGAGAATAATATAAGATAATCCCTGAGTGTGGATGTAGCCAACAAATTGATGGTGAACCATAATAAATCCGTGTTCTTGTTTTGTGATTGTTTTTAATCTTTTATTTCTGCAATTTCTTTTTCACTTTATTCTGCAAATTATATTCAATAGTAGTACGGGGGAGGAGGAGATGGAGATGGTGGAGGTGGAGACTTGTAGTAATATGGAGGTGGAGGAGATGGAGATGGAGGTGGTGGAGACTTGTAATAGTATGGCAATGGAGGTGAAGAAGATGGTGGCGGTGGGGACTTATAATAATAGGGAGGAGGAGGAGATGGAGATGGAGATGGAAGGGGGGGGGGGGACTTGTAATAATATGGTGGAGGAGGTGAGGGAGAGGGAGGTGGTGGTGATTTGTAATGATAAGGAGCTGGAGATGGTGGAGGGGGTGAGGGAGATGGAGGAGGAGATTTATAATAATAAGCAGGAGGGGGGGATTGATAATAATAGACAGGAGGAGATGAATACTGATCGTATTCAGCTGTAGCTAAAGCCACCATAGAGAGCACCAAAGCAATTACAAACGCCATAGTTTCCAAATATCGGGGCCTGGCAACAACCATTTCTGTTGTTGCAGTACACTGCATTCCAGTTATTTCATGAGGCAGTAGTTCAGTGTATTTATATGTGATAATCTATAAATCCAAGGGCATACATTTCCGCGTGAGCTACCCAGTCAAATGATAGGTATGCAAATAGCATGGCTTCCATCAGATATAATTCTTAATTGATCGGTCATCTATATATTTGAACAATTCATTGAGAATAAGGGACACAGTTGTTTCACCATGATCAGTCTGTATTTATTTCCATGGACTAGGTGAAGAAGACAATAGATGCCCTGGCTGTTACATCTCTCCTTGAAATTGACTTTGACTCGGATAAGTACCCTCAGAGCATGAGCGACTTGCATGGAATTTAATTTATTTTAAATGGTGGAAAGCCCGTATAAAAATTGCTGGATGGCCAACTTATGTCTTTGAATTCACACTACAAAGAAAGCTAAACATTTATTTTGAGATGACCTTTTCCTTGTGAATCAGGTCCAAGGAACATTCTTGGTAGATATTGCTGACCTTAAGCTGAGAAAATATTTGAACTCTGTATAGTAGATTTGATTAATAATACAATTTTTTACCTTTGTTTTATTACTGACAAATCAGAAATATTATCCTAAGTATGGATACCCACAGGTTGCTATTATCTTTGTAATTGCTTGTATACAGTTATAATGGGGTATCGCTATTGGCTTTTTGATATTGCGAGGCTGGCTTAATGAACTTTTTATTATACTTATGCACTTGTGGCCTAATTAAAATTTGCTAGATATATGTCTTGCAAAGTGAATACATATTTTTCAAAGATAGACATCATGGAAGGATTTAAAAAAATTACTTTGTTTCTATCAGTATGTGCAATCCGGGCTTAAATTTGATGGCCAACTGTATGGTAATATATTTAATTTATATTAGAAAATATAATAAAATAAATTAATATTATAATTTAAGAGAAGTTTTCTTTTAATAGATTTTTATTTTAAATCTTTGGATTTATTTTTTTAAATTCTAAAATACTCTACTCTTTAATAGAAATTTCTATTATTTTGAACAATTGAATTTCTTTCTACAACATTCTTAAATATTTTTTAAGCAAGCTTGAAAATATTTGATATTTTTTTATTAATCTTGTTTATGAGTAGCATTTGGTTGGTGATTTGAACTTTACATTATATAGAACTAAAGATTGTAGGCAATTGAACAAGACCAAAAAAATTAGAGAAAATTTCATCAAAAGAGACAGAAACCAGAGATTGATAAGAAAATAATTAGCAGTAATTAATCATCTCTAAGCACTAAGTCTTTTTCATACAACTATATAAATATATACTTGTTGGTTCATTACTTATCTCTTGATATAGAACACGTTTAAAATCCCTTATATTAATAAAAAACACACACATCATACACTTCATCGCCAATTCTAATATATTAAAAAATAAATCATTGAGGAAGAAGACATTAGTGAGTTTCATATAACATTCCTCACTAAGAAAATATAATTATATTATGTTAAATATGTGAGGTGTGACAATGGCCTCGCCCAATAATGAAGTTTATATGTCGTCATTATTTTTGAAACGTTCGTGCCAAATTCATGCCATAATTCTTTTTACAGCACTGACTTTAATCAGTTGATATGTTGTACAATTCAACATCTAATTTACGTCAATTTTTCGTATGGGGGAAGAGTAGGCTCCATTTCCTTTTAATTATATATGCAAGTCTTTGTGGGATAGTCGTGAGGCGTGACCAGTTGTCTACTTTGAAGGAGAATACATAAAATTTCCGCAGACATTTAAACCAAAAATAAATATATCACAGAACGATGTTACCTGTGAAGTAACTTTTGTTTTTTCAAGTCTCACATTTCATTATCATCTTCATTAGCTCATTATTTCGAAGTTTCGCCCTATCTTCTGAAACCAAGAAACTAGTAAAAAGTCTAATCAGTCAATATTTTGTTTTGAAAAGTAGTACGCTCCATTGTTTCTTTTAATGAGAATAGACTCCTATTTAACATCCACCTGAAAATTTCCGTTATTTTTAAGCATGGTAAGAAGTTTTTTAATAGTTGCATTTTGAATCTTCGAATGGTCTTCTCACTTTCGGAAATAGAAGATTCTAAACGTGTTATGAACTTGTAAATGTATAAATGGTCTACTAGCGTGCAAAGATTTGGTCAGTTTTGGATGATGTCCACACATTTCTTTTTATCAATTTGATTTTGTTTGAAATAGTGTAATTTATATTAACTTTTTAAGGTTTCAAAAATATATGATAAAACAGTAGGTAGAAAAGGTCATATTTCATAGTTTGTGCAAGATATTGTATTAAATAAGATGTTAAAAGGAAATATAATATTTTTTTTAAGTAGTAAGACTTATTGAATTAGTGGGAAGTAGGTTGCAATCATTTGATTTCCAAACATTAAGATTTTTTCTTTTTATATGGTCATAACTAGCAATTGTACCTTAGTGTGCAATGGGTATGCCAAAGATGTGTGTAAGGTCAATTATGATAAATTTTGATCAGTTTTTTGCATACATTTATGCATCCACTTATAGGGATCCAAACATGATTGAAATAAAACTTCTGACTGAGGAAGATAATTAGGCTCCATTACCAATAGGATCATGTTATGTTTGCAATAAGGAGAGAGGGAGAGAGAGGGAGAGGTAGGGATAGAAAGAGGGAGAGATAGTAACAAGAAGAGTGAGAAAGAGAGGGATAAGGAGATAGAGATGGAGAAGAAGGAGGAGGACATGAATATGGAGAGAAGAGGAAGGAGAAATAAAGAGAGAGAGGAGAGAGAGATATATAGAGATGGAAGAGATAAATATATAGTGAGGGTTAGAGAGGGAGACATGTCTAGAAATAAAGGGGGAGAGAGGAAAATAGAGGTAGAAATGAAGATAGAGCAAGAGAGGAAGAGGGAGACAAATAGAAAGAGAGATAAAGAGAGATAGAGGAAGAAGTAGAGAGAGAGAGATAAAGAGATATATATGGTGAGATAGAGTGATAGAGAGATAGAGATATAAGGAGATATAGAGAGGAGAGGAGAGGGAGAGAGAGAGAGAGAGACAAAGATATAAAAAATAAGAGAGAATTAGAGGTAGGTAAATAGAGATGGAGAGAGGGAGAAAGAAATAGGGGAGGTAGAGAAAGGGAGAAAGAAGTAGGGGGAGATAGATATATATGAGAAGAGAAGGAGAGAGATAGAGATATATGGGAAGAGAAAAGGAGAGGCAGGTAGAGATAGAGAGATAGATTGGGGAGATAGGAGGGAAGCGAGGGAGGGAGATGGGGGAGAGATAGAAGAGGGGGGAGATAGAGAGAAAGGGAGAGATAGGTAGAGGAGGAGAATAGAGAGGGGAGAGAGGGGAGAGAATGGGTTGAAAGAGGGAAAGAGAGAAAGGGAGGAGGCCCGGGGAGAGAGAGATAGGTAGAAAGAAGGAAAAGAAAGAAGAGGGAGGGGAGAGGAAGAGTGATACATAGAGAGGGCGAGAGGAAAATATGGGGGAGAGAGGGAGAGATAGATCAATATATATTGAGGGAGAGAGACATAGAAAGGGAGTGATATAGAGAAGTAGAGGGGGATAGTGAAAGAGATAGAGAGATAGTGATAGAGGTAGAGAAATATTTGGGTAGAAAGATATAGAGAGAGGAGTGAGAGGGACATAAAGAGAGAAATAGAGTAGAGATATAAAGTAGGAGAGTTGGAGGGAATGAGAGAGATAGAGATATAGAGTAGGAGAGATGGAGGGAATGCAAGAGATAGAGATATAGAGTAGGAGAGATGGAGTGAATGAAAGAGATAGGGAGAGAGGGAGAGATAACTCAATAGATAGAGAGGGGAAGAGGGATTGACATAGATAGTGGGAGATATAGAGAGATAGACTATTATATATAATAATTAATATAATTATATTATATATGATTTAATCTATACTATATAAAATATATATAGTATATTAATTACATTTTTTATTATATTTATATATTTATTTTTTGTATTATATAAATTATAATAATTATTAATTATTAATTATACTAATTAGTTTTGTTAAGGAATATAATATATAAAATAAGTAGTATAATAATATTATATAAAATATACATTATATATTATATGTAGGGTAAAGGATGTCATAGTGTTAAAACCTAAATGTGCTCATTATTAGTTTTAATTTTCATTTTAATAAATATACTCTAAAACCCTCATCGAAACCTTATTTTCTGGCTACAACTCGCCAAATGGGAGAAGTGAGAGAGCAATACTAGTGAGGAAGAGTTTGGAGGAGCGAAAACCAATAGCGGCAGGAAAGCAACCAAAAACTCCAAAAAACAATCAAAGAAATGGTGAAAAATGATGAACAGTTGAGATTCGCTTAATCATCTTGCACTGATATAGATGGCATACACCAATAATTACTTAACTCTTTAATCTTGAGGGTCGAGTCTTTTCAACCTAGTGATGTCCCCATTTTAAATTATGCACGTGCATAAATTTTTTTTTAAAAGGGGGATCGTTTGATGAATTTTCGATGGACAGCTATAGTTGCATTCTCGAAGTATATCTCTCAAGCACTAGAATTGTGAATTGAAACCTGTGGAATTACACTAGAATCGTTAGATTTCCAGAAATCAATGGTTGAGATTTTATTAATTATTTAGGTTTGTTGGTCATCTTGCTCTTGTTTACCGTTTAATATTGCCTAAGTCAGATCAAAATATTTTATGACAAAGCCTTAAATATTAACTCTTTAATCTTGAGGGTTGAGTCTCATCAACCTAGCAATGTCCCCATTTAAAATTATGCACGTGCATAAAAATTTTTTTAAAAGAGGGACCGTTTGATGAATTTTTGATGGACGACTATAGATGCATTTCATAAGTAAATCCTTGAAGCACTAGAATTGTGAACTAAAACCTCCAAAATAACACTAGAACCGTTATATTTTTAGAAATGAGTGGTTGAGACATTTAATTCTCTCTTTTCAATGCATCGAAGTACTCTACCTTTCATTTATTCTATTGAAATTTTCAATTTGGCAGTGGTACTAGGTAGTGGTGTGGATTAATACCATATGAATAGCTAGAAAAAAATATTGGCGAATTAAACATTATTTAGTAAGCAAAGGAGGCATGGAAGTTTTTGTAGAAAGTGAACCAGAGAAACAATGGAGGCCAGTTTCACCTTGACATCATGGAGGAAGCTAGACCCTTTCATTGGAAAAGCATCTCTGAAGCGGCTACAGGGTTTATTTTTCTTCAAGGATGTGCAGGTGGTGCAAGCAGTTCAATTTATTTTGGGTAATGGATTTGAAAAATTAAAGCACACATACAGGACCAAAATGGATATTTATTCGTTAGTCATGGCTTGGGATCTAGAATTAGGAGAACTGGTGGATGTAGTGAGGAAAGTCATGAAAAATCTAGTTCACAAAGATTTTTTTAGAGGATATGGAAGGTGTTAGTGTAATTAATGCTTGCTCCACATGTTGACTTAAGCCTACTTAGTCATGGCATTTATTGTGTAGGTTAAATATCTCATGACATTTATTGTGCAGGTTAATATCTCCTGATATTTTGCCTTGCTGATATTTTGGGATATTTTGCTCATGGTTGGATATTTCTCCTTTATAAGGAGACCCTTATCTATCTATCATATAGGTCAACATTATGCAATTCATGTGTTCATGTGCTTGTTGTTTATCTCTGTGATCTACAGAATCTCATATGGTATTAGAGCTGGAGGAAGATAATTCCAAGTCGTGAAGGTGATTCCATTGATTGTGTTTTTAATTTGATTTAGCCATTGTGTTAACAGTTTGTGGGAACGAAGTCTCTCGCCGCCTTTAACGCCTTTAATTGACGAATTGGGAATGAAATCCAGGTCCGACTTGCATCATGGTCAGTGTTTGAAAGGCAAGATTTGCAATTCTATTTTGCAACTATGAATCTTCCATCACTGTTGTGCACACGATTGGGGGTGTTTGACATAGGAAGCTACGAGTTTTTAGGTGCGATTATTAACTGTGACCCCTGCAGATTATTTTTAGTTTCATCCTTTCCCTGTGAAGCATGATTGAGGGGTAGTTTCTGCCTTTACTGGGTGTGTGTTCAAACCCGCAAATTCTCTGTGGCGAAACTCGTGTATCCTCTGCTGCGAATCATCCACCAGAGAAAGGCGTTTGATTTGCAACCTGGAGGCAGCGACATTAAGGAGACTTTCTGAGATTCGTACCTTTCCCTGATGATTCAATCTACTTTTTTATCAGCTAATGATTTTAGTCTTATCTGTGGTTTGCTTTAATATGCCAGTGATATAGATCTGTTTAGATTTTTGATCTATAAAATGACAAGAAGCAGAGTAGAGGCAGGGCGCCAAAGAGTTATGGAGGTCAAACTTTCAAGAGAAGGCATCATTATCCACAAATTCTGATTTGCTGATCTCAACATTTTTTTTTAGAGTTTAAAATATCTTTTTTTTCTCACTATTTTGCACAAAATTTATTTTCTAAAAGTCAGAAAATTTATTTGTAAGAAGGGAAATTATTTGTAAGGGTGAAAATTTCAATTTGTAATAGCTTTTGCACTCAAGTTCATATTTGAGTTTTGTTTGCAAAAGTGTATCATTTTTCACCACTCATTCAAAGAGCACAAAATTGCACTCATTCTATAAAGTGCCTCTTTGTGTCTTTTTTGGATAATTTGCAAGTACTCCTATAAAGTGCCAAATTGGGGAGGGAAACAAAATAATCAAGGGGGTTGTTGTGGGTAGTTCATTTTCTCACTTCCTCGAGAAGTGCCTGTGTTGTGTTTTTTCACCTTTGCATGCATTTCTAATTACTTTTCTACATTTCTACAGGAAATTATCTAAGTCAACCTGTATGGAATCTAATATTGTTATAGTACCCTTAACACCTTTCAATTATCATGATTGGAAGGTGAAAGTAATTCTTGTGCTTAAGAACAAAGGTTTATATAGGGTAACTATGGGAACAGAGAAAGAGCCTAATGCAGCTAAAGACAAATAAAAGTTGTTTAATAAGTGTGATCAAGCATTTGGCTTTCTATGCTTAAATTTATGCCTTGATTTGTTGTTCCATGTTGAGAATTTGAAAACAGCCAACCTAGTTTGGGAAGGTCTTGACAAATTTTCTGGGAAAATAGATGAACTTAGAAGCCATGAGTTGGAAAATCACCTCTTAAGTCTTAGTCCTAGGAATTTTTCAACTTTACAAGACTTTTTTACTAAGTTCAAATCATTGAAATTACACTTAAAAGATTGTGGAATTGACAAGAAAGAGGATCAATTGATCCTTTCTGTACTTTCCAAGCTAGGTCCTGAATTTTCTGTGTTTGTATCAACTTTCTACTGTACTAATAGGGCTCTTGGAGCCTCATGGTCAATGCCCACACTTGATAACTTCATTGTTGACCTCACAAGGGAGCAAGAAAAGTTAATTCAAATGGGTACTTTGAAGTCTACGAAACCTCAAGCCCTACTTGTAGGGAGTGAAACACATCAAGCTTCAAAAGAGGAGAAGAACACTAAAAAGGACAAGGAAGTTAAGAAAGAAAGAAAAATTGATAACTCCAAAAAGGACTCTCAAGGTAAAAAGAGAGTTGCATGTACCTTTTGTAAAAATATTGGAAATGATGAACATCACTGCATGAAGAAAAAGATTGAAGTTCTACAACAAATTCTCAAAAAGAATAATATAGGGCTACCTGATTCTATCAAGGTATCTTCATCAAATCAAGATAATACTAAGGACAAAGATAAATCAAAGGGAAAAGCTTTAGTTGCTAAATAATCTTTATCCCCATCATGGATTCTAGACTCTGGTGCTTCACACCATATGGGTTATTCAAAGGTTGTCTTTTCATCCTTAGAACCATCAAGTATGTCCACAATCACCTTAGGTGATGATACTCCATCATTGGTAAAAGGGAGAGGGTTTGTTGAAGTTGAAGGAGGAACATTTCCCAATGTTCTAAGTTTACCTTCACTCTCAACTAATCTCCTTTCAGTGCATCAAATAACTCATTTAGAGAAGGGAATGAGAGTACAGTTCTCTTCAGATTCAGTTGAGATAAGAGACTTACAAAGCAACAATTTGGTAGCAATAGGAGAAGAAAATCACCAAACCAGATTATATGTCTTCTCCAATTTTGCCATAGATATTTCTCCAAATGAACTACTAACTCATTCAGATGAAGTTAGCAAAATATGGCATGAGCGGTTTGGCCATCTTAACTACCACTATCTTTAACAACTATGTCAACATAATATGGTTAAGGGATTACCGAAGGTTAAATTTTCTAAAGGGATTTGTGAGGGTTTTGCACTTGGCAAGCATCCAAAAGCAAAATTTGACAAAGGTAAATCAAGGAGGGCATTCAAAGAGCAGCATGGGATACGGATCCACAATCCAAACCTTGCATCTTTGTGGGATATCCAGATGGTGTAAAAGGCTATCGCCTACTCCACCCTACCACACATGAGTTGTTTATTAAGAGAAGTGTTAAGTTTCAAGAAACATCTCCTGAAACTACACTTGAAACTTCACATATTGTGGACTCTTTAGGTCACGATTATAGTACAGATGATTCAGAACATTCTTAGCAGATTCCTAGTGTAGTATCTTCTTCTTCTAGTTCTAACAGTGATGAGGGTTCATCTTCATCTAGTTCATGGATTGCATTAGAAGTTGATATATTTGCACCAGACTCACCCACATCTTACACGATACATAGGATAGATATAGGGGTACATGATTCAATAGATGATTGACTGATTCAAGTAGATTTTCAAGGGGGCCACATGCCTTCTTTGCTTTAGTTTCTAATCCACATACAATCAAAGAGGCATTAGGCATACCAGAGTGGGATATTGCTATGGATGAGGACTATGATTCCTTGATTAGAAATAACACTTCAGATTTTACTTCACTTCCTAAGGGAAGGAAGATAGTTTGATGTAGGTGGATATATCAAACTAAATTTGCAGCAGATGGGTTAGTTGATAAGTACAAAGCACGATTGGTTGCCAAAGGTTTTTCACAAGTTGTAGGCATTGACTATACAAAAACCTTTGCACCAGTTGCTAAAATGATTTCCATCAAACTCACACTTGCTATAGCCACATCACATGGATGGAATGTACATCAAATGGATGTGAAAAGTGCCTTTCTTCACGGAGACCTTAAGGAGGAAATCTACATGGAACAACCACCAGGTTTTGTTCAGGATTCATCCTTAGTTTGTAGACTTGAGAAATCTCTCTATGGCCTTAAAAAAGCTCCTAGAGCTTGGTATGCCTAGATGGAATCCTACCTCCTATCTTCAGGTTTTACTAGATGTCATTCTGATCCTAATGTGTATCTACTATGGAAGGATGATTCACTTTTGATACTGGTTCTATATGTTGATCTTTTGATTACTGGGAGTACTTCATCTACCATTTCAGCAGTGAAGACATCACTTCAGGATAGATTTGACATGAAATACTTGGATTTATTGCACTACTTCCTTGGAATCGAGATTTCACAGTCAACTTCAGGGATTACTCTTGCACAACCCAAGTATACTCTTGATCTCCTTCACGGTTTCATATGACTACTTGCAAACCATCTCTGACTCCCTTTCTTTCTGGAGTCAAGCTCGAGACTTCCACCACTACACCATTGGTTGATGCTACATTGTATCGACAACTTGTAGGTAGTATTATATACTTGACTCATACCAGGCCAGACATTGCCTATGCAGTAGGCATGGTTTCGAGATTCATGCAGAAACCTCATGAGCTACATTGGAAAGCAGCAAAGAGGATCCTTCACTATCTTCATGGTACTCTTGGGTTTGGGATTCACTACAGAGTTGGTTCATCACTTGACTTGGTTGGTTATACAAATTCAGATTGGACTGGTGATACTAAGGATTGTAAGCCCACTTTAGGTTACAAATTTTCACTTAGTTCAGGCCCTGTCTGTTGTTCTAGCAAGAAGTAGAATGCTATTGCTATATCATCCACAGATGCAGAGTTTAGGGGGGCTATTAACTCAGCTACTGAGGCTATATGGCTTCAAGGAATTCTTTCTGAGTTTGGTACTCCTTTCAGGCAACCTATTGTCATCTATTGTGACAACCAAAGTACTATTTAGATATACAAGAATCCAGTTCAACGTCAACGAACTAAACACATAGAGATTCATATGCATTACATTTGAGAGTTGATTCATGGTCAAATCATCGACTTAGTATTTTTCTAGTCTTCAAAGAAGGTTGCTGACATCTTCACCAAACCCTTCACTGAGAACAAGTTCATTCATCTACGAGCTTTTCTTGGTGTGTGGGACATATCAACATCATCATCATCCTTGGGGCGGCCTTTCTAGTCTTCTCCACTTCTCTCTCTTTTTTGAGGATAGTTTTTCTCCCACTGGGTTTTGTATCTTACTCTATTTTTTAAGAGAGATTGCATTGTACATGGGTACCTCACTAGGCTAGTAGCCGAGACCCATTTTATCCATGCCCACCTAAGTTATGCCTAAGGGGGGGTGTTAGTGTAATTAATGTTTGCTCCACATGTTAACTTAAGCCTACTTAGTCATGGCATTTATTGTGCAGGTTAAATATCTCATGACATTTATTGTGCAGGTTAATATCTCCTGATATTTTGCCCTGCTGATATTTTGCTCATGCTAGATATTTATCCTTTATAAGGAGACCCTTATCTATATATCATATAGGTCAACATTATGCAATTCATGTGTTCATGTGCTTGTTGTTTATCTCTGTGATCTGCAGACTCTCATAGAAGGAATTCTAGAATGAGCAATACCAGGAGTGGGGCTTGTTAAGGTTGAAGGCATGGATGGTGGAGGCCCAGAGCTCGCAGATTTAAATAATCTCTTTATTAGGTGGCCAAAAGGACGCACCAAAGATTTGTGGCGAGAAGGTGTAGAGAACGGGTGGCAAGCACCCAAAATCTACGTCGAGCTAATGGAGGTCGAGGAGGTCATAGAGAATTTCAAAGACATTGCTAGAGTAGAG
>VDFB02292518.1:0-13766 GCA_007258455.2 Sequoia sempervirens | reverse complement strand
GTTAAGAAAGAAAGAAAAATTGACAACTCCAAAAAGGACTCTCAAGGTAAAAAGAGAGTTGCATGTACCTTTTGTAAAAATATTGGAAATGATGAACATCACTGCATGAAGAAAAAGATTGAAGTTCTACAACAAATTCTCAAAAAGAATAATATAGGGCTACCTGATTCTATCAAGGTATCTTCATCAAATCAAGATAATACTAAGGACAAAGATAAATCAAAGGGAAAAGCTTTAGTTGCTAAATAATCTTTATCCCCATCATGGATTCTAGACTCTGGTGCTTCACACCATATGGGTTATTCAAAGGTTGTCTTTTCATCCTTAGAACCATCAAGTATGTCCACAATCACCTTAGGTGATGATACTCCATCATTGGTAAAAGGGAGAGGGTTTGTTGAAGTTGAAGGAGGAACATTTCCCAATGTTCTAAGTTTACCTTCACTCTCAACTAATCTCCTTTCAGTGCATCAAATAACTCATTTAGAGAAGGGAATGAGAGTACAGTTCTCTTCAGATTCAGTTGAGATAAGAGACTTACAAAGCAACAATTTGGTAGCAATAGGAGAAGAAAATCACCAAACCAGATTATATGTCTTCTCCAATTTTGCCATAGATATTTCTCCAAATGAACTACTAACTCATTCAGATGAAGTTAGCAAAATATGGCATGAGCGGTTTGGCCATCTTAACTACCGCTATCTTTAACAACTATGTCAACATAATATGGTTAAGGGATTACCGAAGGTTAAATTTTCTAAAGGGATTTGTGAGGGTTTTGCACTTGGCAAGCATCCAAAAGCAAAATTTGACAAAGGTAACTAAGAGGCATCTAAAAGAGCAACGCAAGGCTATGGATCCACAATCCAAACCTTGCATCTTTGTGGGATATCCAGATGGTGTAAAAGGCTATCGCCTACTCCACCCTACCACACATGAGTTGTTTATTAAGAGAAGTGTTAAGTTTCAAGAAACATCTCTTGAAACTATACTTGACACTTCTCAACATATTATGGACTCTTCAGATCCTAATTATAGTACTGATGATTTAGATCATTCTTAGCAGATTCCTAGTGTAGTATCTTCTTCTTCTAGTGCTCACAGTGATGAGGGTTCATCTTCATCTAGTTCAGGGATTGCATTAGAAGTTGATATATTTGCACTAGACTCACCCACATCTTACACTATACATAGGAAAAATATAGGGGTACATGATTCAGCAGATGATAGACTGATTCAAATAGATTTTCAGGGGGGGCCACATGCCTTCTTTGCTCTAGTTAATCATCCACAAACATTCAAAGAGGCATCAGGTATACCAGAGTGGGATATTTCTATGGATGAGGAATGTGATTCCTTGATTAGAAATCACACTTGGGATTTGAATTCACTTCCTAAGGGAAGGAAGATAGTTTGATGTAGGTGGATATATTGAAATAAATTTGTAGCAAATGGATTAGTTGATAAGTACAAAGCACGATTGGTAGCCAAAGTTTTTTCACAAGTTGCAGGCATTAACTATACAAAAACCTTTGCACCGGTTGCTAAGATGAATTCCATCAGACTCACACTTGCTATAGCTGCATCACATGGATGGAATGTACATCAAATAGATGTGAAGAGTGCTTTTCTTCATGGAGACCTTAAGGAGGAAATCTACATGGAACAACCACCAGGTTTTGTTCAGGATTCATCCTTAGTTTGTAGACTTGAGAAATCTCTCTATGGCCTTAAAAAAGCTCCTAGAGCTTGGTATGCCAAGATGGAATCCTACCTCCTATCTTCAGGTTTTACTAGATGTCATTCTGATCCTAATGTGTATCTACTATGGAAGGATGATTCACTTTTGATACTAGTTCTATATGTTGATCTTTTGATTACTGGGAGTACTTCATCTACCATTTCAGCAGTGAAGACATCACTTCAGGATAGATTTGACATGAAATACTTGGATTTATTGCACTACTTCCTTGGAATCGAGATTTCACAGTCAACTTCAGGGATTACTCTTGCACAACCCAAGTATACTCTTGATCTCCTTCACGGTTTCATATGACTACTTGCAAACCATCTCTGACTCCCTTTCTTTCTGGAGTCAAGCTCGAGACTTCCACCACTACACCATTGGTTGATGCTACATTGTATCGACAACTTGTAGGTAGTATTATATACTTGACTCATACCAGGCCAGACATTGCCTATGCAGTAGGCATGGTTTCGAGATTCATGCAGAAACCTCATGAGCTGCATTGGAAAGCAACAAAGAGGATCCTTCACTATCTTCATGGTACTCTTGGGTTTGGGATTCACTACAGAGTTGGTTCATCACTTGACTTGGTTGGTTATACAAATTCAGATTGGACTGGTGATACTAAGGATTGTAAGCCCACTTTAGGTTACAAATTTTCACTTAGTTCAGGCCCTGTCTGTTGTTCTAGCAAGAAGTAGAATGCTATTGCTATATCATCCACAGATGCAGAGTTTAGGGGGGCTATTAACTCAGCTACTGAGGCTATATGGCTTCAAGGAATTCTTTCTGAGTTTGGTACTCCTTTCAGGCAACCTATTGTCATCTATTGTGACAACCAAAGTACTATTTAGATATACAAGAATCCAGTTCAACGTCAACGAACTAAACACATAGAGATTCATATGCATTACATTTGAGAGTTGATTCATGGTCAAATCATCGACTTAGTATTTTTCTAGTCTTCAAAGAAGGTTGCTGACATCTTCACCAAACCCTTCACTGAGAACAAGTTCATTCATCTACGAGCTTTTCTTGGTGTGTGGGACATATCAACATCATCATCATCCTTGGGGCGGCCTTTCTAGTCTTCTCCACTTCTCTCTCTTTTTTGAGGATAGTTTTTCTCCCACTGGGTTTTGTATCTTACTCTGTTTTTTAAGAGAGATTGCATTGTACATGGGTACCTCACTAGGCTAGTAGCCGAGACCCATTTTATCCATGCCCACCTAAGTTATGCCTAAGGGGGGGTGTTAGTGTAATTAATGCTTGCTCCACATGTTAACTTAAGCCTACTTAGTCATGGCATTTATTGTGCAGGTTAAATATCTCATGACATTTATTGTGCAGGTTAATATCTCCTGATATTTTGCCCTGCTGATATTTTGCTCATGCTAGATATTTATCCTTTATAAGGAGACCCTTATCTATATATCATATAGGTCAACATTATGCAATTCATGTGTTCATGTGCTTGTTGTTTATCTCTGTGATCTGCAGACTCTCATAGAAGGAATTCTAGAATGAGCAATACCAGGAGTGGGGCTTGTTAAGGTTGAAGGCATGGATGGTGGAGGCCCAGAGCTCACAGATTTAAATAATCTCTTTATTAGGTGGCCAAAAGGATGCACCAAAGATTTGTGGTGAGAAGGTGTAGAGCATGGGTGGCAAGCACCCAAAATCTACGTCGAGCTAATGAAGGTCGAGGAGGTCATAGAGAATTTCAAAGACATTGCTAGAGTAGAGATGCGTGAAAAGAAGGGTCTGCATCTGAGGAAGAAGATGAAGATGGGTAATTCATCAAAGGCATCTGAGTAGTACAAGTTTAAAAAAAAATAGATTAATGTACTAAATCTTGTCTATGATTTTATTTGTTTGGGGGTTATGCCTAGATTTCAGGCAGGTAGATTAGGGATAATTTGATATGTTGGAAATGGAAACTGTGTTGGTTAATAAGCTTTTTTGGTAGTTGATGACCAGTCCGATGGATGAACATAAATCTAAAGTATATTTTATAGCATTAGTTTATGTGAGTACCACAAATCTGCAAAATAGCTTAAACTTCAAAACACATTAGTATGTTATTTCAAACTATGCAAATACCATAGTGCTCCTATGAAATAATCCATCATGTCTCACAATGTAAATAACAACTAATTAAGAACATATAAAATCATAATGAATATCTATACCATAGTGGATTGGTGCTTCTTTGATGTGGAAAGAAGCCCTTTCCCAACCCTTGATAATGCCAATCATGAGGATGCAATGGAAAAAATTATCTCTCAATCAGTTATATAACTTTTGCTTTGAGTGATCAGGATTCACTGTTGAGGAAAGAATGAAGCCCATTTATAGACTCCTCGTTGAAAGAGTGTTCAAAAAGAGCAATGTAGGGATAAATGTTTTAGCCAATGAGATGAAGCCACTTGTCACCTTGTGAGTGTATTGAGAAATATGGCAAGTTTTGGTCAATGTGCCAAAGAGGGGGGAGATTCAAATTTGAATTTGAGAGTTAAATGTTAAGTTGGGGACATGTAAGAGAGAAGTTATTGCCATGTTGGAAGGGACAACTCAACTTGCTTTTTCAAATTCAAACTTGGAGAATATTCCCAAAAGATACTTTATTGAGGGAAAATGAGGATTTTATAAATGAATTAAAATGCTTTATTGGCAAGTGGAAAAGCTAGAGGATGTGATGGGTGATTAGATTAGATTTAATCATGCATTAGATTAACTTAGATGATGATAGGTGATTTTGACCAATTTGACATAGATTTGGGGATTTAAATTAAATCAAAGGGAGATGAAAGGTGATTTTAGATTTAATTAAATAAAGGTTTGATTCATTTAATTAAAAGGATGATGATAGGCTTAAATTAAATAATGTTAATTTATTCAATTTAAATGCTCTCGTTTATTTTAATCGATCAGTGAATATGATTAGTTAAATATGATGACAATTTCAATGCACTACTTAAAACTGGAATATTTTTGGTAGTTGATGGATGAAGATAAATCTAAAGTATATATAGCATTTTGTTTACAGTGATTCTCAACTTTTATTTTTTTTCAAGATAATACAACATTTGGTAACTTGGTTTTATTGGTGAACATGTTGAAATTTTATTTTCCTTTTACAAATAATTTATGTTTTTAGATAGATGAATTTAAGGATTAAACTATAAAAAAATTTCAACAACATTTATTTCATAGCATTTATTTAATATGTATGATTAATAAAATCAATAATATTTTAAAGAAAAGATTTTATATAAAAAAATATAAATTAAATATTTTTTTCAATAGTTTAATTTTTTTATAAAACATAAAGTGATAGGCATTTAAATGAATAAAACCACCACAAAATTTTCATATGATAGGTAGGTGTGGCCCTCAAATTCTAGGCCTGGCCGAAAGATAGTAATTTTCCAAACTCCACACATATCGATCTTAATTAACCATCAATCTTCCAGTCATGTCGACTTGCTAAAATCTGCTCATGATCTTCATGTCATAAATGCACCGTCCTTGCCACCTTTCCTATCTTAATTCACCAAAGTCAAGGTTTTTTTTCTTTTCCTAACCTTAGTTGCAAGTCTTTCTTGGTCATCTATGTAGTTGGTGGGTCAGAAGTTTTAACGACTTCGAAACTTCAAATTTTGGTTCTGAGGTTCTAAGTTTTAGTGACCACGTGACATTATGGACCACTACCGTTCGATGAATTTTTGATGGACAACTATAGTTGCTATAGAGTTAATGAAACAAGATTTGTAATGATTTCGTATAATTTGAGTGGCACTGGTAGTGCTGACTAGAGTCTGGTGATTTTAACAACTTGTCAGATTGAGGTACAATTTGCATGTAGCTAGACACCAATCAAATTAAACATTTTAATTTTTAATTGTACATGTAATGCTTAAGATACACGAATTGACTAAGTTGGGTTTTTGGTTTGCGCAAATCAGGCTGGTAGCGATACTAGTGACCCATAATTTATTAAATAGGGTAGGTAATAGTTATAGTAATAATGTGACATTGTAATTCAATTGTAATAAAATAAATGATTATAAATTTATAGTAAAGATTTATTCAAATCAATTTTTTTTTCCTTTGAGAAATTAATTATTAATTGCATGCAAAGGTGGAGTAAGTAGCCATTTATCACATTCCATTTGCAAAATTTGAAGTGGTGGTAGAAAATTCCAGAAAGACGAGTTGTGGGGGAGGAGTAAAATGGAAACGCCACTTGCGTTGGATACAGAGAAGCAACTGTAGGCCTTTAGAGGGGAAATAACCAATAAGCGCCTATAGGGGCTGATGAATTCGACCTATCCACTCATTCTCTAGGCAACTAAGCAAGTGGTTGGGCCGGAATTTCTAAAGGCTTATCACAGAGCCAGAACAAATACAGAGATTCCGATAATGTTCTTAGTAGTCCTTTTGCATATGGGAGTGTCGAAAGAGATAAGCAAAAAAGCAAAAAATTGACCCAAATGGTCTTCGTGCACGCATTGCTGGGTGACATTGACGCGGCGCTAGATAATGTGGATGAGAATAGGCAAATCCCCATGCCATAGGACTACTATATGATGTAGATGAGAGGGAGAGAGGTAATGAAGTTTCCTTTGGTCCGAAACATCGACCCTGAAGGATTTGAAAAATTGTGGCAGAAAGGGACCGTAGCATTCTCTTTCTCCTCAAGGCAGCAAAATTGATGACCAATCTCCCGCGTGGGTGGGCAATGATATATGCGGAGGACGAAGGTCTGGCAGAGGAAATTGTAGCAGTTGATGATGATGATTGGGACCTTGGAGATGGGAAAAATAGCTTGCGAATGATCCGAGGACCTGGAGGAAAAGGCCAAAAGCCCAACACACCAAAAATGTGGAGCAGACTCCTTGATGATTGCAAATTGCAAGGCGTACCTGAAACCAAAATTCTATTTTCTTAACTTGCAACCACTCTTTTCAAAAGTAATATGCACCATAGAATCATTCATTTAGATACATAAATTCCAATATATTATTTTGAATCATTCTCGCCAACGTCATCCCAAGAACTGTTCTGTGTGTTCATTCCGTAGACTTTCGTTACGGCAGTTGTACTTTTCAGAGTTATCTTCACTTCGTCAAGGTCTTTTTGAAAGTGTCATGATGCCGACATGAAGAACAAACCTACCAACATCTAATTTACGTCAATTTTTCGTATGGGGGAAGAGTAGGTTCCATTTCCTTTTAATTATATATGCAAGTCTTTGTGGGATAGTTGTGAGGCGTGACCAGTTGTCTACTTTGAAGGAGAATACATACAATTTCGTTGGGAAATGTAATTTCTCCCTCAAATAAGATGTAAAAATATTAATTAAATTAGAAGTTTCTAGAGGTTCCAGCTGACTAGAGATTAAGAATTAAGTAAAATTTGGTAAAGTTCTAGAAGTTATTTTTATGTCGGTTAGGGTTGGATAAATTCTAGAAATTTAGGGTTAGGTAAATTCTAGAAACTTATTTTATGTCGGCCAAGGTAAAATAATATGTTCAGCCTATATTCTAGATTATTCTAAATGTATCTAAAGTCCTCTATATAAGAGGCAGATGTAAACCATTTTTGGGCAAGCAATTCAATACAAATATTTGGAGCAGCAACTTGTGTTTTATTTTGTGTGTGTTTATTCATGAATTGCTGAGTTTATATTTGCTTATTAGTGTTGATTTGTATCCATCCACCCCTATCAAAGTGGTATCAGAGCCTATGGTTGAAGACCCTGGAGAGCAGATGATTGTGAGAGAATTTGTTGTTAAATAATTTATGAAGATCCATTACTGGAGCAAGTGTTGTTGAAAGAAGTATCTGCCAGGTTGTGTTTGAAGATTGTGAGCACCAAATTAAAGAAAGCCATCAAAGTGAAGAATACAGTGCTGCTAAAGATTGGTATGAGCAATGGCTTGAGAATTTATGAAAAGTTTTTTTTTTTAACAGAAATGATTGTCATAGTAAATCTATGTTGCCCTAGTTAGGGTTTGGTACATTTTTGTTGAAATTTTCAGATTACATAAGTTATGTTTACAGAAAAAAGAATTGTGAGATAACATGTATCAAAAATTTGTTGGAAGTGATGATTTGTGAAGTTTGAAGAAAGATTGCAACAAGGGTTTCAAAAGGTTACATCGAGTTGAAGGAAATTGTGGAAGAGTGAAGGCAGGCGAAGATTGCAGAATTGAGGTAAGTTTATTTGTTTTATTCAATGGGAAAAGCTAATAGAGTAAAGAAAGAGAAAACAAAAGATTTAGAAGAAGAATTAATAAAGGTGAAGAAAGAAAATACAAGTTTAAAATGTGAAAAGGATTTTTTAGAAAAAGAATTGGAAAAATTAAGGAAAGAAATGGAGGCAGAAAAATGTAATCTTTTAAATGAAATTAGTGATTATACAGAGGCAATCGAAGAGCTAGAGGATAGGTTAAAGTTTGTGGAACAAATAAATAATTTGCAGGTGAAGAAATCATCCAAACTTAAAGAGAAGAATGATGAGCTTGAAGAAAAGCTAAAATTGTTTGAAGAGATCAAGGAAAAGAATGAGAAATTGGAAAAAAGAATGAAGTTGGTTGATGATTTAGAAGAAAAGATGAAGAAACTAGAAGAGGAGAATTGTTTGTTGAAAGAAGAAAATAATCAGCTAAATCAATCATTTATTGCAAACAATGAATGTCTGAAGTCAAAATTGGTTCATGATGTTTCTTGTAGTATAGAGGATTTGAATTTGTGCAATGATAAATGTGTTTTTGCTGAAGAAATTTGTGATAAAAATTGTCAAAATGATAATGTTGTTAGATGTAATGGCAATGAAATGAATGTTGGTTTAAAGATCATGGAAAGAATGGGATACAAAGGTAAAGGTTTAGGAAGGCATGATCAAGGGATGAGAGAGCCAATTAAGCCAATAATGAGGCCAAAGCATGAAGGACTTGGATATGTGACAGGTAAAGGAAATAATACAGGTATAACCAAATTTGTTAAAGAAATGAAATGTGTGCAATGTTGTCATTGTAACAAGAAAGGACATACAAAGGATAGATATTGGGACTTACATCCTTGCAGTATTTGTGGTTTGAAGAGTCATTCTGAAAAGACATGTTGGAACAAAGAGTGCAAGAAGGATTCTATGGCAGGTTGTATGAAAATGGATTGTGGATGGGTTTATGGATCGAGTTGGCAGAAAATTATAGGTATGATCAAGAACTTGTTTAAGTATAAAAGTTCACAAGTGAATGTTGATGGAAATCAAGCAAGGTTTCCAAAAGGCATAATTGATAATAAGTTTGAAGATGATAGCATTCATGAAAAGACAAGACATCAAAGAAGGTGGAAAGTTATAGATAGTGAGTTTGCAGAGAAGAAGACTTCCAGTTTGAAGTTATGAAGATTTGAAGTTTGAATGACTTTCGCAGCAGTGGGTGAGAGTTGAAAAGAGTTGAGGAAAGAGATCTGCAGATTATAAAGATGGTTTGAAATTTGAAGACTTGGACAAAGACAAAGGCATCATCAGGCATGAAGATATCAAGCAACGAAAAGGATTTGCAAAGTCACCAGTCAAGAGCAAGGAAATTTATGCAGCAGCATTTGAGGTCGAAATTAGGGGGGAGTGTTGGGAAATGTAATTTCTCCCTCAAATGAAATGTAAAAATATTAATTAAATTAGAGATTTCTAGAGGTTCCAGCTGGACTAGAGATTAGGAATAAAGTAAAATTTGGTAAAGTTCTAGAAGTTATTTTTATGTCGGCTAGGGTTAGGTAAATTCTAGAAGTTTAGGGTTAGGTAAATTCTAGAAACTTATTTTATGTCGGCCAAGGTAAAATAATATGTCAGCCTATATTCTAGATTATTCTAAATGTATCTAAAGTCCTCTATATAAGAGGCAGATGTAAACCATTTTTGGACAAGCAATTAAATACAAATATTTTGAGCAGCAATTCGTGTTTTATTTGTGTGTGTGTTTATTCATGAATTTTTGAGTTTATATTTGCTTATTAGTGTTGATCCATCCATCCACCCCTATCAATTTCCGCGACATACATTTAAACCAAAAATAAATATATCACGTAATCCATGTTACCCAAGGAAGGCAACTTTTGTTTTGTCAATTCTCACATTTCATTATCATCTTCATTAACTCATTTCTTCGAAGTTTCGCCCTATCTTCTGAAACCAAGAAACTAGTAAAAAATCTAATCAGTCAATATTTCGTTTTCAAAACTAGTACGCTCCATTGTTTCTTTTAATGAGAATAGACTCATATTTAACATCCACCTTTTGAAAATTTCCCTCCTTTTAAGCATGGTAATAAGTTTTTAAATAATTGCATTTTGAATCTTCTCATGGTCTTCTCACTTGTAGAAATAGAAGATTCTGAACGTGCTATTAACTTGTAAAGGTATACATGGTCTACTAGCATGCAAAGATTTGGTCATTTTTTGATGATCTCCACACTTTTTTTTTATCTATTTGATTTTGTTTGAAATAGTGTAATTTATATTAACATTTTAAGGTTTAAAAAATACATGATAAAACGTTAGGTAGAAAAGGTCATATTTTATAGTTTGCGCAAGATATTGTATTAAATAGGATATTAAAAGAAAATATAATAACATGTTTTGAAGTAGCAAGACTTATTGAACTAGTAGGAAGTGGGTCACAATCATTTGGTTTCCAAACATTAGGATTTTTTCTTTTTAAATGGTTTCCTACTCAATAAGAGCACCATAATTACTTTGTCCATCATATATATCCTCAATAGACTAAACAACTCTAGGAGGAGAAATGGTCAATGCATGTGGTGAAAACTTGCTACTATCTCATCAACCTAAGACACATTTGTCATAGTAGTATGAGGTAGTTGAAGGTCAATTGAAAACAAGAGAATATCAATGGGCAACACAATCGTGAGCTATGTGTTAACAAACTTTAGAATAATGCTTGTAGTGTCGACAATTGTCACCCAATATATTTTTCTCCCCCCATGTGTTTGGACCTATTATGGTTTAATTTCCCACTTTTATAGACATTATTGGAAAATTAAACATCGGAAATCAAACTATACGTTTAACATTTTTCCCCAAACACTTTTGATCCCAAAAAAGGAGGGATCTAGTTTAGGGCATCCTATGCCCTAGATCACTTAAGTTGGCCCCATGTTTGAATATGTTAGTGTCGAAAATATGTTATTTTGATTTTCAATTTCAAATATCTACTATAAGTAATTATTTTTAAAAAATTAGAAGAATTGCATATAACTACAAAGTATTTTCACCATTTTAATTTAAGGATGATTATTTAGAAAATTTAAAGTGTCCTAAAAGCATTTAAGTGTAGTCAAGAGCATAATTCTGAAGATTATTGGAACATTTCATCTTTCAAGCATCATGTCATGTGTTATGTAATTTTTTCATATGTTTTGTATGCATTTATTTATGAGTACTCACACTTTTAGTTCATCAAATCAAGCAACAATTGATGCTTGAAGGTAATGAGTGTGACTTTAGTCCATCAAGTAGATTAGATCTATGTGGTTAGTTGCAACAAGTTGTCAATTCATAACTTATTTGGAAATTAATCTCTGTCCATCCAAGAACCTACTCTCTTTTATTCATAATTTACCATTGTGGAGGTAGAAATACCAAAACAGGGTTTGATTGAGGCAAGCCCCTATATGGCACAAACCTTGCTTTCCTCTCATGTGTGCAAGTTGTTGATCTAAAGTGAGTTGGAGGTAGATTGAACACTACTTGTTCATTCATGCACTCCAAGTGTACAAGTTGACAAGTCACATAATTTGTAATTTTTCATTAGCAAACAAAATTTTGACAACAAACCTCAAAATATAGAAACTATAGAATGGTGTCCTGAAGCTTGCATTTTTAGATCTGAGAAAGGAAGAAAATAGTCTAGGGTGTCCTTCTACCCTAGACCAGTAAGATCTAGCTCAAATTTATAGGACATGTGAATTTGTGTCTATCTTCCTCATTTTTAGAATTGAAATTTGTCTATTTGCATTCAATTTATTAAAAATTATAACAAATCACTGCATGTGCATAGTTTTCAAATTAGACCATTTCATTTGGAAATTGTTCATTCAATTTCACATCCACCACACACACACACACACCTAAACAATTATATTAAATATTTTATTTGTCATTTTGGCTCTCCCCAAGAGGTTTGTAGCCAAGTGGCTCTTGAGGTCATCTTTAATCTAATTAATCCATTAGGGAAGAGGCTCTTCATACTTTTTCTTACCAAATTTTTTGGTGACCCTTATTGTTTCAAACATAATAGCACATTAGAAATCTAAAGCTATATTTACAAATCTAAACTAGATCTTAGAGTGCTTGCATTTATCATTTAGGCTTGCATATTCATCACAAAAAGAATTGAAAAAGATCAAAAATTGTATTGTATCTTGCATCTAGGGTTAAATTCATTCATTGCAATATAGGTTTAGTTCATGTTTACATTGATAACTTGCATTAGTCCTGAACTAAAATATAAAAGTGTTCAAAACATTCATTTAGGCATTTGCATATGGTGAAAAAGTAGAAAAAGTGCATTATTATTGTTACAAAATCATACAAGATTTCGATTTTCAAGTTTATCAACATAAGATCAATCAAATTATGTGATTTACATTCTGAAAATTAAATTTCCAAGTTTTATTCATCATTAAGGATTTTGAAAATTGCTTGCATAATTGTATTTCATATTGCAACAATCACAAATTTGTTCAATACCAAAAAACTATATACTATTAAGCCTACATAGTCATAGAAAAGAACACATCAAAACTTTTATTTTTTATAAAATAATAAAATAACCTTGCCAATATAGGGAATCCTTGTGCCTTAGACCAATTATATTTAGCTCATTTTTGGGTCATAGAATCATTTCTATGTCGTTTGTATGCATTTTCTTTTTGATTTTGTACTCTATGTAGTTTGTTGTGATTTTCGTAAACCTTTCCCGTATGGTAGGCTTAATCAAGTTTTGTGAAACTCATATGAAACTAATACCCTTGTGAGATGAAGTTTCAAAATTATGGCATCCCATGCTGTAACTACATCCGATATGGAGATTGAGTCCTCTAACTCTTTCACACAAAGTATGGATTCAACCCAATTCATTTTGGATTCCATTCCTCACCACACATTACCCTTGACCACCTTACAACCTAATATTTTTGTTGACTTAGAGACTGATATTACCCATGTTCCTAAAGAAAATTTAAAATAATTAGAAAATGACTTTGATGGGCTTTAAGATTATATAAGTACTAAATCCTTAGCGGGAGAGATGGTACTTACCGTGAATAGCGTTAGGAAGTTGATAAACAATTCTCAAGGAATAGAGGTATTATGTATTCTAGCTCATATTGTAGATTCTAATATCCTTGCAGCAGCTAGTTATGTTCAAGCATTCAAAAATGCTTAAATCCAAGGAGTAAAAAAAGTCTCTTATCCTACAATCATACCTTCTATTCCCACGTTTACACCACCAATAGTAGCATCAACCATATAATATAACAATGGTATAAACAAAAGCTTAGGGTTTCCTAATGTGAATTTTGATAGCTTTGTCACATCACCTTTAACACCACCATGTTCATCACCTTTCATAAAAATTCAACATAGTAACCAATTGGTCACTCACTCTAGTTCACCCTATTCAACAACCTCTCAAAACATGTCACCCGAATGATCCTGTGATAAAGAAACTTTTGTAAAATGTGACATCACTACAACAAAAATTTTCAACATTGAATCAAAATGGAAATGGTAAACCTCCATAATATCCTACATGTAATTTTTTGTCAATTTCTATCTTGGAAATTCCTAGCATTGAGATACCTCAATTTTATAAGCACAATGGTAAGGGAGATCCTAACAACCATGTATTAGCTTTTACTATATTGTGTAGTGATTTCATCTTTGAACAAAAGCTCCTCGCTAAAATCTTTCCTAGATAATTGAA
>VDFB02292517.1:0-52176 GCA_007258455.2 Sequoia sempervirens | reverse complement strand
AAACATTTTAATTTTTAATTGTACATGTAATGCTTAAGATACACGAATTGACTAAGTTGGGTTTTTGGTTTGCGCAAATCAGGCTGGTAGCGATACTAGTGACCCATAATTTATTAAATAGGGTAGGTAATAGTTATAGTAATAATGTGACATTGTAATTCAATTGTAATAAAATAAATGATTATAAATTTATAGTAAAGATTTATTCAAATCAATTTTTTTTTCCTTTGAGAAATTAATTATTAATTGCATGCAAAGGTGGAGTAAGTAGCCATTTATCACATTCCATTTGCAAAATTTGAAGTGGTGGTAGAAAATTCCAGAAAGACGAGTTGTGGGGGAGGAGTAAAATGGAAACGCCACTTGCGTTGGATACAGAGAAGCAACTGTAGGCCTTTAGAGGGGAAATAACCAATAAGCGCCTATAGGGGCTGATGAATTCGACCTATCCACTCATTCTCTAGGCAACTAAGCAAGTGGTTGGGCCGGAATTTCTAAAGGCTTATCACAGAGCCAGAACAAATACAGAGATTCCGATAATGTTCTTAGTAGTCCTTTTGCATATGGGAGTGTCGAAAGAGATAAGCAAAAAATTGACCCAAATGGTCTTCGTGCACGCATTGCTGGGTGACATTGACGGGGTGCTAGATAATGTGGATGAGAATAGGCAAATCCCCATGCCATAGGACTACTATATGATGCAGATGAGAGGGAGAGAGGTAATGAAGTTTCCTTTGGTCCGAAACATCGACCCAGAAGGATTTGAAAAATTGTGGCAGAAAGGGACCGTAGCATTCTCTTTCTCCTCAAGGCAGCAAAATTGATGACCAATCTCCCGCGTGGGTGGGCAATGATATATGCGGAGGACGAAGGTCTGGCAGAGGAAATTGTAGCAGTTGATGATGATGATTGGGACCTTGGAGATGGGAAAAATAGCTTGCGAATGATCCGAGGACCTGGAGGAAAAGGCCAAAAGCCCAACACACCAAAAATGTGGAGCAGACTCCTTGATGATTGCAAATTGCAAGGCGTACCTGAAACCAAAATTCTATTTTCTTAACTTGCAACCACTCTTTTCAAAAGTAATATGCACCATAGAATCATTCATTTAGATACATAAATTCCAATATATTATTTTGAATCATTCTCGCCAACGTCATCCCAAGAACTGTTCTGTGTGTTCATTCCGTAGACTTTCGTTACGGCAGTTGTACTTTTCAGAGTTATCTTCACTTCGTCAAGGTCTTTTTGAAAGTGTCATGATGCCGACATGAAGAACAAACCTACCAACATCTAATTTACGTCAATTTTTCGTATGGGGGAAGAGTAGGTTCCATTTCCTTTTAATTATATATGCAGAATAACATTGGGATGGTTGTGAGGCTTGACCGGTTCTATACTACTTTGAAGGAGGAATACATACACAATTTCTGTTGGGAAATGTAATTTCTCCCTCAAATGAGATGCAAAAATATTAATTAAATTAGAAGTTTATGAATCAGTGGACTAGGGTGGGAATAGAAGGTAAAATTTGGTAAAGGTTCACCAGAAGTTATTTTTATGTGGTTGGGGTTGGATAAATTCTAGAAGTTTAGGGTTAGGTAAATTCTAGAAACTTATTTTATGTTGGCCAAGGTAAAATAATATGTTAGCCTATATTCTAGATTATTCTAAATGTATCTAAAGTCCTCTATATAAGAGGCAGATGTAAAAAAATTTTGGGCAAGCAATTCAATACAAATATTTGGAGCAACAACTTGTGTTTTATTTGTGTGTGTTTATTCATGAATTGCTGAGTTCATGTTTGCTTATTAGTGTTGATTTGTATCCATCCACCCCTATCAAAGTGGTATCGAAGCATAGGTCTAGAGATTGGTTGAAAATTTCCTACCACCATTTGTGACAGTCATCAGACAAGTATTGCAGCATTGAATGAAATCGCTTAGAATAAACTCAGCAAGGAGTCCTGAAGTTGTTTTATTTTCAGTTTGGACACAGATGCATCAAAAGTTTTTATTGGAGGAGCCGCTGCCACAGTCCACATTAGAAGTTGTCATTCTTTTGATTGATGGTGTTGTAGAAGCAGTTGTAGCCACGGCAAGGAAGAGTCTATTTAAATTTGCAGATTTAAGTTTGAAGGAGATCAATATAAAAAAATAATATAGGAGAAAATTTGCCAGCCATAAGGTAAATTGTATGTGTTTTAAAGAGTTATTTTATTTGAGAATTTGTTAAAAGGAAGTTGTAGAAATTTTAGATGCAGCTAGCAAAAGGGAAGAGACCTAAAATTGTGAAAGAAAGATAGTTGTGGAAGGAAGGGGTAGGTGTTGTATCAAAATCACGAGTCAACTGAGGTAGGGTGAATTTTATTTGTTTTCAATGGGAAAAAGTGGAAAAAGGGTTAAAAGAGAGGAGATGAAAATTTGAGTGGTGAAAGATTTAGAAGAAGAATTAATAAAAGTGAAGAAAGAAAATACGAGTTTAAAATGTGAAAAGGATTTTTTAGAAAAAGAATTGGAAAAATTAAGGAAAGAAATGGGGGCAGAAAAATGTAATCTTTTAAATGAAATTAGTGATTATACAGAGGCAATCGAAGAGCTAGAGGATAGGTTAAAGTTTGTGGAACAAATAAATAATTTGCAGGTGAAGAAATCATCCAAACTTAAAGAGAAGAATGATGAGCTTGAAGAAAAGCTAAAATTGTTTGAAGAGATCAAGGAAAAGAATGAGAAATTGGAAAAAAGAATGAAGTTGGTTGATGATTTAGAAGAAAAGATGAAGAAACTAGAAGAGGAGAATTGTTTGTTGAAAGAAGAAAATAATCAGCTAAATCAATCATTTATTGCAAACAATGAATGTCTGAAGTCAAAATTGGTTCATGATGTTTCTTGTAGTATAGAGGATTTGAATTTGTGCAATGATAAATGTGTTTTTGCTGAAGAAATTTGTGATAAAAATTGTCAAAATGATAATGTTGTTAGATGTAATGGCAATGAAATGAATGTTGGTTTAAAGATCATGGAAAGAATGGGATACAAAGGTAAAGGTTTAGGAAGGTGTGATCAAGGGATGAGAGAGCCAATTAAGCCAATAATGAGGCCAAAGCATGAAGGTCTTGGATATGTGATAGGTAAAGGAAATAATACAGGTGTAACCAAATTTGTTAAAGAAATGGAATGTGTGCAATGTTGTCATTGTAACAGGAAAGGACATACAAAAGATAGATGTTGGGATCTACATCCGTGCAATATTTGTGGTTTGAAGAGTCATTCTGAAAAGAGATGTTGGAACAGAGAGTGCAAGAAAGATTCTATGGTAGATTGTATGAAAATGGATTGTGGATGGGTTTACGGATCGAGTTGGCAGAAAATTACAGGTATGATCAAGAACTTGTTTAAGTATAAAAGTTCGCAAGTGAAAGTTGATGGCATTCAAACAAGGTTTTCAAAAGGCATAATTGATAATAAGTTTGAAGATGATAGCAATCATGGAAAGACAAGACATCAAAGAAGGTGGAAAGTTACAGATAGTGAGTTTGCAGAGAAGAAGACTTCCAGTTTGAACTTATGAAGTTTGAATGACTACCGCAGTAGTGGGTGAGAGTTGAAAAGACTTGAGGAAAGAGATCTGTAGATTATAGAGATGCTTTGAAGTTTGAAGACTTGGACAAATACAAAGGCATTGTCAAGTTTGAAGATATCAAGCAAAGAAAAGGATTTGCAAAGTTAGCAGGCAAGAGCAAGGAAATTTATGCAGCAGCATTTGAGGTCGAAATTAGGGGGGAGTGTTGGGAAATGTAATTTCTCCCTCAAATGAGATGTAAAATATTAATTATATTAGAAGTTTCTAGTGGATCCAGCTGGACTAGAGATTAGGAATTAAGTAAAATTTGGTAAAGTTCTAGAAGTTATTTTTATGTCGGTTAGGGTTGGATAAATTCTAGAAGTTTAGGGTTAGGTAAATTCTAGAAACTTATTTTATGTCGGCCAAGGTAAAATAATATGTCAGTCTATATTCTAGATTATTCTAAATGTATCTAAAGTCCTCTATATAAGAGGCAGATGTAAACCATTTTTGGACAAGCAATTAAATACAAATATTTTGAGCAGCAATTCGTGTTTTATTTGTGTGTGTGTTTATTCATGAATTGTTGAGTTTATATTTGCTTATTAGTGTTGATCTGTATCCATCCACCCCTATCAATTTCATACATTTAAACCAAAATAAATATATCCATGAGAGCGATGTTGCAGGTAGGTAACTTTGTTTTGTCAATTCTCACATTTCATTATCATCTTCATTAACTCATTTCTTCGAAGTTTCGCCCTATCTTCTGAAACCAAGAAACTAGTAAAAAATCTAATCAGTCAATATTTCGTTTTCAAAACTAGTACGCTCCATTGTTTCTTTTAATGAGAATAGACTCATATTTAACATCCACCTTTTGAAAATTTCCCTCCTTTTAAGCATGGTAATAAGTTTTTAAATAATTGCATTTTGAATCTTCTCATGGTCTTCTCACTTGTAGAAATAGAAGATTCTGAACGTGCTATTAACTTGTAAAGGTATACATGGTCTACTAGCATGCAAAGATTTGGTCATTTTTTGATGATCTCCACACTTTTTTTTTATCTATTTGATTTTGTTTGAAATAGTGTAATTTATATTAACATTTTAAGGTTTAAAAAATACATGATAAAACGTTAGGTAGAAAAGGTCATATTTTATAGTTTGCGCAAGATATTGTATTAAATGGGATATTAAAAGAAAATATAATAACATGTTTTGAAGTAGCAAGACTTATTGAACTAGTAGGAAGTGGGTCACAATCATTTGGTTTCCAAACATTAGGATTTTTTCTTTTTAAATGGTTTCCTACTCAATAAGAGCACCATAATTACTTTGTCCATCATATATATCCTCAATAGACTAAACAACTCTAGGAGGAGAAATGGTCAATGCATGTGGTGAAAACTTGCTACTATCTCATCAACCTAAGACACATTTGTCATAGTAGTATGAGGTAGTTGAAGGTCAATTGAAAACAAGAGAATATCAATGGGCAACACAATCGTGAGCTATGTGTTAACAAACTTTAGAATAATGCTTGTAGTGTCGACAATTGTCACCCAATATATTTTTCTCCCCCCATGTGTTTGGACCTATTATGGTTTAATTTCCCACTTTTATAGACATTATTGGAAAATTAAACATCGGAAATCAAACTATACGTTTAACATTTTTCCCCAGACACTTTTGATCCCAAAAAAGGAGGGATCTAGTTTAGGGCGTCCTATGCCCTAGATCACTTAAGTTGGCCCCATGTTTGAATATGTTAGTGTCAAAAATATGTTATTTTGATTTTCAATTTCAAATATCTACTATAAGTAATTATTTTTAAAAAATTAGAAGAATTGCATATAACTACAAAGTATTTTCACCATTTTAATTTAAGGATGATTATTTAGAAAATTTAAAGTGTCCTAAAAGCATTTAAGTGTAGTCAAGAGCATAATTCTGAAGATTATTGGAACATTTCATCTTTCAAGCATCATGTCATGTGTTATGTAATTTTTTCATATGTTTTGTATGCATTTATTTATGAGTACTCACACTTTTAGTTCATCAAATCAAGCAACAATTGATGCTTGAAGGTAATGAGTGTGACTTTAGTCCATCAAGTAGATTAGATCTATGTGGTTAGTTGCAACAAGTTGTCAATTCATAACTTATTTGGAAATTAATCTCTGTCCATCCAAGAACCTACTCTCTTTTATTCATAATTTACCATTGTGGAGGTAGAAATACCAAAACAGGGTTTGATTGAGGCAAGCCCCTATATGGCACAAACCTTGCTTTCCTCTCATGTGTGCAAGTTGTTGATCTAAAGTGAGTTGGAGGTAGATTGAACACTACTTGTTCATTCATGCACTCCAAGTGTACAAGTTGACAAGTCACATAATTTGTAATTTTTCATTAGCAAACAAAATTTTGACAACAAACCTCAAAATATAGAAACTATAGAATGGTGTCCTGAAGCTTGCATTTTTAGATCTGAGAAAGGAAGAAAATAGTCTAGGGTGTCCTTCTACCCTAGACCAGTAAGATCTAGCTCAAATTTATAGGACATGTGAATTTGTGTCTATCTTCCTCATTTTTAGAATTGAAATTTGTCTATTTGCATTCAATTTATTAAAAATTATAACAAATCACTGCATGTGCATAGTTTTCAAATTAGACCATTTCATTTGGAAATTGTTCATTCAATTTCACATCCACCACACACACACACACACCTAAACAATTATATTAAATATTTTATTTGTCATTTTGGCTCTCCCCAAGAGGTTTGTAGCCAAGTGGCTCTTGAGGTCATCTTTAATCTAATTAATCCATTAGGGAGAGGCTCTTCATACTTTTTCTTACCAAATTTTTTGGTGACCCTTATTGTTTCAAACATAATAGCACATTAGAAATCTAAAGCTATATTTACAAATCTAAACTAGATCTTAGAGTGCTTGCATTTATCATTTAGGCTTGCATATTCATCACAAAAAGAATTGAAAAAGATCAAAAATTGTATTGTATCTTGCATCTAGGGTTAAATTCATTCATTGCAATATAGGTTTAGTTCATGTTTACATTGATAACTTGCATTAGTCCTGAACTAAAATATAAAAGTGTTCAAAACATTCATTTAGGCATTTGCATATGGTGAAAAAGTAGAAAAAGTGCATTATTATTGTTACAAAATCATACAAGATTTCGATTTTCAAGTTTATCAACATAAGATCAATCAAATTATGTGATTTACATTCTGAAAATTAAATTTCCAAGTTTTATTCATCATTAAGGATTTTGAAAATTGCTTGCATAATTGTATTTCATATTGCAACAATCACAAATTTGTTCAATACCAAAAAACTATATACTATTAAGCCTACATAGTCATAGAAAAGAACACATCAAAACTTTTATTTTTTATAAAATAACCTTGCCAATATAGGGAATCCTTGTGCCTTAGACCAATTATATTTAGCTCATTTTTGGGTCATAGAATCATTTCTATGTCGTTTGTATGCATTTTCTTTTTGATTTTGTACTCTATGTAGTTTGTTGTGATTTTCGTAAACCTTTCCCGTATGGTAGGCTTAATCAAGTTTTGTGAAACTCATATGAAACTAATACCCTTGTGAGATGAAGTTTCAAAATTATGGCATCCCATGCTGTAACTACATCCGATATGGAGATTGAGTCCTCTAACTCTTTCACACAAAGTATGGATTCAACCCAATTCATTTTGGATTCCATTCCTCACCACACATTACCCTTGACCACCTTACAACCTAATATTTTTGTTGACTTAGAGACTGATATTACCCATGTTCCTAAAGAAAATTTAAAATAATTAGAAAATGACTTTGATGGGCTTTAAGATTATATAAGTACTAAATCCTTAGCGGGAGAGATGGTACTTACCGTGAATAGCGTTAGGAAGTTGATAAACAATTCTCAAGGAATAGAGGTATTATGTATTCTAGCTCATATTGTAGATTCTAATATCCTTGCAGCAGCTAGTTATGTTCAAGCATTCAAAAATGCTTAAATCCAAGGAGTAAAAAAAGTCTCTTATCCTACAATCATACCTTCTATTCCCACGTTTACACCACCAATAGTAGCATCAACCATATAATATAACAATGGTATAAACAAAAGCTTAGGGTTTCCTAATGTGAATTTTGATAGCTTTGTCACATCACCTTTAACACCACCATGTTCATCACCTTTCATAAAAATTCAACATAGTAACCAATTGGTCACTCACTCTAGTTCACCCTATTCAACAACCTCTCAAAACATGTCACCCGAATGATCCTGTGATAAAGAAACTTTTGTAAAATGTGACATCACTACAACAAAAATTTTCAACATTGAATCAAAATGGAAATGGTAAACCTCCATAATATCCTACATGTAATTTTTTGTCAATTTCTATCTTGGAAATTCCTAGCATTGAGATACCTCAATTTTATAAGCACAATGGTAAGGGAGATCCTAACAACCATGTATTAGCTTTTACTATATTGTGTAGTGATTTCATCTTTGAACAAAAGCTCCTCGCTAAAATCTTTCCTAGATAATTGAAACATATGGCCTTGTAATGGGTTTTCTCATTACTAAATAATTCCATAGAATTATTCATCCAAATTCAACTAGTACATTTCTCCAATGTTTCTAAAACATAGGAAAAGATGGGAAGTGAACCAAAATGTAATCAAGATGGTTAACCTCTCTTTTTGGTAGTTATTTCCTTCAATTATGCATAGATAAATATCAGAAATCAAACCTAACCAATATAGAAATAAAAGGTCAGTTTTAAGAGGGTCAAATGTTGTGTACCTATTACAAAAAGTTCTTTTGTGGGCCTCACTAAGAATTCATTTGCCTAGTGGTGAATGGGTTTTGGCTAGGGTTTTGTAAAATAAATTTCTAAGTTTCATTATTCAATGTCTACACTCCTCAATTCTAGTTGGAGGCTATCAAAAAATCATAAATAAATTTTGTAGCTTAGTTTCTATGATTTTGAAAGAAAGGTGACAACTTTGAAAACTTTTCAACTTTCTCCAATTTTTCTCTCCACTTGATCTTCAACCTAAAACCAACAATCACACATTAAAGAGGAGAAAAATGCTGATTGTTAGGGAATTGGGGTTTTTTCTTGGTCAACCCCTATTTTGGTAATAAAACCTTGTAATGAAGTAATGCATGAAAGGAAAGATGAATGAACAAAATATAATGTCACAACACACCAATCCTCAATTGAACCCTTGGAGTACAAATCTGAAACTTAGCATGAAATGACCTCAATGTATGTAGATCTTGATCATGAACCTAATATGAAACAATGCTTGAAGAGGATCTCCAATGCTACATCAACACATTAGCTCAACAACATGCATGATGCACTATGCCTTTGACATAATGATTTTTATCTTGATTACTGCAATAAAATTCATCAAATCTTCCCTTGAATGTCTACTTGAATGCTCTATAATGATCCTTTGAAAGTACTCTTGATTGCTTATGAAGATATCAGATGAAAATATCTGAAATAACCTTATATTTATACAACTTATTATTAATTCTTGAAATTTAAAGAATAGATGTTGACATTAGATCTAGGATTTGAAATCATTAAAATACAACTAAAAACATCCCAAGAGGGGTCCTAGGGTTAAGTGAGGACCCATTTTTGATGTCGCAAATAGGTTCTAGCAACTAGGAAACATTGTGGGGCTTGTTAAATTTTATGTGAAATTAGCCCATCCTAGGACCTAGTGAGGACCCATTCGCTAGGTGGAAAATGTGTCCCAGGTCACTAACCCAGGACACACACCTTGTAAAATTAAGTTTTATGTAATATCATTTATGAATGTTGGGCTTTATCCCTCAGAATCTGCAATTAATTAGGCTTCAATTTGAATTAAAGGGTCCAATTAAGGAAAATTAACCTCAGTTAATTAATAAAGCCCCAGATTAGTGTGAAAGTGTAAAGATACACTTTACAACACCCTAAATAAGGAATCGCTAAGTCTATTTAGTTAAATTGGATCCTAAAATTAATGTAAATGTGTAAAACACATTACAACACTAAATCAAGCAATAATTAAAGCTCATTTTCATATTAATTATTCCCTAATTAAGTGTGAAAAGGGATACTCTTTTCTACAGTACATTTTTCCCTCACTTTAGTGAAAGTATGACCTCATGTCAAACTCACACTGAAGTAGACATTCAAGAAACTTATGTATGCAACAATGACAAAGATATACAATCATACAACATCAAAGACCAAGAAGAAAAGGGAGGAAGATCAAGCCTTGACTGTCCAATGTGATGTGGAGCATGTCTTAGCTATTAATCCAAGAGAAGGGGAAGGATCAAGCCTCAACTGCCCAACATGATGTGGAACACATCTCAATTGTTTTTCCAAGAATGTTTGTAAGTAGAACTTGATGTCCACTATGCAAATGACATGTGTGCTCACTTTGGGGTAGTGGAACCTCATTCCATCTACTAGGCAAGTATCCCAAAAGGGTGGAAAATGAGAAAATCATATTAGGCTCCCATACCATATCAAAGCTATCCTCCTAAAAAATTCAATAAGGCACCACAATGCTAGGAAAGGATCCATATGAAGGCAAGGTGTGTTATGCTAGGTGGCCTTTATAAAGGTTTCATTCAAGCTTCATAAGGTCAACAAGTTTTGTTCTGCCAAAAAATTATGAACATTATGTATAGGTTTTCATTGAAAGGTATTTTGCTTCATTCATGTAAGGTCAAGTATTCTTAGGGATCATCATGCCTAATGTATACAAGAGAGGACAAGTCAAGAGTAAGAGTTTCACAACTTAGGGAATGCAGTGTGTCACATCACCACTAATAGGAAAGTCATATGCTATGAAATATCACACTCTTAGAGGACATCAAATGCAATGACACCATCAAGAAAAGGATGCATCACAAGAAAAAAGAAAATCAAACCATGAAATATGCAAAATGTTGAAAGCTATTACCGATGTATTCCCCCACTTTAAAGTAGTTGCTAACACCATTGCTATGAGAAATTTCTTTAAAGTATCTAATATTTACTGATAAGACATGGGTGATCCCACAAAGCTGGTTTACAATTTTTGGGAGATTTTGATTTTTGCTGAAATCACATATTTTTAGAAAATGTAATGATTTAAGCTTTAAAAAGTTCCATTTAAAGCATTTCAATTGAAGAGGGTTTGATCAAACTACCTTAGATAAAACCACCTTGGATAGAACCTTGCTAGTTTTAAACCATACCTATAACGGAGTCTCCTTTACACCTATCAAAATGCTGATAAAAAATAACTTTTGATTTACCTTTGAGGGTATCAAATGAATTCATTTAAAATTTATTTTTTGTATGTAGTCCTTATTATTATATTTATTTTTTATTTCTTGTAAATGTAGGTTTTTCACCGAAAATCAAGCTCTTTGTTCTGCACATGTGGAAATATAGAAGATTTTCAAAAAAAATAATTGAAACATATGAGTGCACCAAATATTGAAGTCCTTGATCTCCAAAAAAAAAAGGAAAATGAGTTTCGATACATACAAAAAAAGTTGTGTTATATGGTCTGCCTATGTCTGAATTGTAATTGGTTTGAATTAGAAACTTAATTAAGGAAAAAATATTCAATAAAACACTATGAAATGAATTGGAAGCACTAGATATCATAGTTATAAATCTAAATTCAAAAAAATTATAATTTTATCCTTCATGGAAAAAAAGTTGTGTTATACGGTGAGCGTCACTCCTTAAAAATGGTGTTTACTGAAAAAACTAGTTTTCGAAGGAGATGGAAAAAGAAGTGGAATATGATTCCAATTTATTTGAAAAAAAAATATTTATAATCTAAAGACAAAATTCCACGAATCACTAGTTTGCATCGTCTTCAAATTCCTCATGGTTTAGCTGCTATAGGTGCCCAAAAGTGAATATTTAGTTAGAAAAAATTTGTTCAGTGTCTAGTTTGGCCAAAAATTATAAACCAGTAAATTGGGATCAACCACATGAGAGCTTCCTCAAAAATATCTATGCCAAGTCATATGTTCTTGAATGAAACTACATCATGAATAAGTGGTTTCTCGCAAAATGTAATACTAAAGATAACTCAGTATGTCATAGGTGAGCCAAATTTAAGGCATGCCATCCACATCCCAAGATTGCTCTTATATATTCATGGAAGGTGGTCAACTAGCCAAAATAGACAATGAACAAGTGTCATATGAGGACAAGGCTAACCTAACCCCTTGCCCCCACTTAGTGCAAGGCAAGGGTGAGGTGAGATGATTGATGATATGCTACTCCTTGTAAAAAGGAAATGATTTGTAATGAATGTAAAACATGCAATTGTGAGTATGATATGACCCTACAAATATTACATGGCAAGGAGTGACATCTATTGTTATTGATTAGAATGAGTAGACAAAGTATCAATTTGATTCCTATCGAATGAGATATTCCCACAAGTAGTATCGATTAGTCTAGGATGCACCAAAGTTAAATTTTTCTTAGAAGAATCTTTTGTAAGAGTGTTGATGTTAAGTGAAAGATTTTTTGATGCTTTCATTTCTTTCAAAGGACAATAACCAAGACCACTAGTTGTTTCTTTCATGTTAGGCTCTATAGAGACACAAATACCTTGTTCTCTAGCACCACATCCTTTTCCACTATACCCAAGTTGTTGCATAAGTTCATAACCTCTTCCATAAAGATTTTTCATTTCTTTCAGATTTAGTGGTTGCTCATTATCAACTTCATCAAAGTTTTTTGTGTAATTTGTTTCTTCTTCTAAAGTGATTGAGGTGGATGTTTCAAATTTTGTGTTGACATTACCACTTTTTTCCCCCTTTTTCAAAATCTTTATTTATGATATTGTATTTTCCCATGAATGTTGTTGTGAAATCTAAGGAATCCTAATCGTCCTCTAACAACTTAGTGAATTCATCAATATTATTCTTGTGTTATTCTTCCTTCATGACTTCCACTTTTGCAGTTTCTTTCAATTCTTCCAAAGGATCTCATCCTTCTTTCTCAGCAATCAAACAATTTTTAGGTTCAGGATCGGCCTTAAGTGTGTAAACTTTATTGTCATAGACATACTTCAATTTATGATGAAGGGTAGAAGAAACCCCATTCAATGCATGAATCTATGGCCTTCTAAAAGAAGATTATATGAAAGATCATGAGGCATAACATGGACCACAGTTTGTAACAGGACCTTTCCAACTTTAATAGGTAATGTGATGACTCCAAGTGGTTTTTTTCCTATGTTATCAAACACATGAATAGATAAAGAATCAAGTTGAATTTGGATTTTTTTTAATTCAATCTTATCGAGAAGGTTTATGCTACACATGTTAAGCGTTGAGAAACTATCAACAAGAGTTCTTTTGATTTCTATTTGATTAATGTAAGCTATTATCATGCAAGGTTCATTTTTTTTTCACTTCTAACAAAGATAACTCATCTTGACAGAAAGTAATGTCTAATTTTACTAGAGTTACAACTTGAATTTGGGTTGCCACATCATTTGGTTGCACATTAGGAGGGGTACGAACTTGTAAATCACTTTGAAGCATGCTATTATAACTAGGCATGCCATAGAAAAAAGGACCCTTTGCTTGACATGAGATTAACTAGATGTAACAAGGCCTTGATTCAAGTGTTTTGAGGCATGTTATGCATCCACACTAGATCCTGGCCCCTTATAAATCAAATAACATGCTTTTATTGATGTCTTGTAAAGGTGTTGTAAAGTGTTGTAAGATGCATTTATGCTTTTCTTGACTTAATGAATATATTTCTCCTTAATTCAAAATTATAAAATGTATTTAAATACATATTCACATCAATCCAGAAGGTTTTTGAATTAAACTTAATGTTATACTAGTGTTGTAATGTGTCTTGCACATTCACATTTGTACATGTTCCTTCCTAGGCTATTTGGACCTCATTTTGGTGTTGTAAAGTGTATTTAATCACACTTTCACATTGAATTTTGTGTCCCAAGCCATATTTGACATTTACATCATCACTATTAGGTCCCTATTAACCCATATTGTGCATCCTAAGGCTTAAATTGATCAAATACTTGACAAGATTGTATTTTAGACCTTATTTCCTAATCTCTTGGCATCTGAGCTGTCAAAATGGCCCTTGTGGGACCCATTCACCATGCATGGTGAATCAATCCCATCCAAGTGGGACCCATTCACAATGTGTGGTGAATGAGTCCCATTTGGCTTAATTTTAACCTTTGAGTAGGAAAAAAGTGAAATTTGAGTTTAATTTTACTTCATGTAGGCCTATGATGAGGTATTAACAGGTAAAATAGGTGAATTTCCTCTACCAACATCTCTCAAAACTCATTTTTGCATTGAGTAACTCAATTCACATCCATTATTCATTATTTATCCACCAATCTTCCATTTCAAGTCAAGCAACCTAGGGTTTCATGATTACAAGTTATTAAGAAAGCTTCTAAGGACATTCAAGGGCCGAACCTTCATGTTTTGTTTTGTAATTTCAAGATGTATCATCATGGAAAGGTAATCTATTCAATTTTTTCATGTTTCATTCCTTTCTTTCATTAGTTTGGTTTAATTACCTAAACAAGGTTTGACTAAGGCAAACCCCCATGCGCTAACAATCAACATTTCTTCTTCTCTTCATCTATGTTTATATATTTAGAAGACTTGGAGGCTTAGGAACCATTGAATATTGAATTTCAAAGTTATTCAAGTCATATATTCTTTATGTAAGGTAAAATATTAGCAAAAAAGTCACTTATAGACCTAAATCCGATAGTTTCAGAAGCAAACACCTATAGGAAGCAGAAGTGTAGATCTAGCTACACATGATCAACTCTAGAATTTAATAATTCCTATAGGTGGACTAATTTTCCACCCATGGTGAATGAGTCCCACCTATAGGCTTCAAAAGTGATTTTGTCAAAATTTAGCTCTAGGTAGTCAAAAACCTGTTTCTAGGACTTTTCATCAGAAGCAGGACTAATTTTCCATCCATGGTGAATCAGTCCTAGTGGTTATAAATAGTGGTTCTTGAAAGATTATAGAACTCTCCAATAACAAAAATCAGCCTCTATGTGCACTTTAATTAGTCTCATCAATTTTTGTTATCATTTTTTTAAGTTTCTAGTTCGCTTTTGCAATACATAATGTGTTTTCAAAAAAATCATAATTCTTAGATTTTGCATTCATAATTAGTATTTTATATCACTTAATAACATTTAGTTCAATTCATTTAACTTAAATAACATCATACATAACATAAATTGAATGAACTAGTTAGCATTTTTTGGCCCTACCTCTCTACTTTTAGGTGAAAAACCCTAGAAGAGTTAGAGAAGTCCAAGAGATTCAAAAATATATGGTTCATTTTGGTGAACCCACTTTTTGAATGATTTCTTATCTGATTTGGAGTAATTTAATAATCATAGATCTAGCGTGCATTAGGATTTGTGTGATTCATTTGCATGCTAGGTGTTAAATTTAGCATTTGCATTTAGGTTGCATTGCTGGCATCTAAATTCAATTCCATTCTTTGAAACTCTGCATTTTTCAATTAGGTCTAGATCATATCATTTAGAAACCATCAAAATCAATCAAAAATTTCTAAAAATTCTCAAAAATTTGATAGTGGGACTCATTCGCCACCCTAGGCGAATCAGTCCGTTTTGATCCCTGAAACAACATTTCCCAAAACTTATAACTCTATTTTTTAGCATTTTCTTGGTACCTTAACCTACCTATATCAGTTAGTTGCATTTCTGTAGAATGCATTTCAATAGATCTTAATTAAAATAGCTTATTTCATCCATTGTTTAATTTCACATTTACATCTTCCACATTTCATTTTTTAGATTATTGGATATTGTAATCAACAATTTCCTTTGTTTTACATCTAAAAATTACATTGCACTTTATTTACTATTGCATATAATGTTCTTTAAATATGCCTTTGATTTGATTAAACATGGATTTTATAATCATAACACCCCCTCTTATGAGTTTGATTTTGAATAAAACTATGAGGAACATATTTTGATTACAACTATGAGGAACATAACATAGAACAAAACATTACATTAGCCATTGGTGCAAATGGAAATATTGACAATGATAACACACATACTTGTTCTTCTCCCAATACCTCTCCTCTTAGTGATGAAGGTATCTTGGTGAAGGAAGTTACAAGAATTGAGGGTCTTGATTGTTCATTTCCTTATTCCTTTTTGGATGATGTTAGACAACAAGAACACAATATCATAGCTACATCCCTAAATATCACATTACCGAGTCTCCATTTTCATGACAATCAAACTTCTCTCTCTCCTAATATCCCTCCTTGATGTGAAGATGATGGGTTGGTGTTAGAAGATATCCCTATCTAGAATCATGACACCCTTGATCTTCCCTTCCCTAATGCTCCTCCCATTTGGGAAAATCTATTTGTAAACCATAATGGTCCTTCTCTCGACACCTCTCCCACTTGTGATGAAGCCGCTTTGCAAACCTCCAACTTGGATGAAAATATTACAAGCTCTTCTATAAGGGTAGATAATATGGAACAAGAGAACAAGACCTTAGGAAAAACCAACACTCACATACAATCTTCCCATAATATCCCCACTATCAATTACCAAACACATTCAACCATTAATAACCCCCTTAGCTTTGAGGAAGTTATTTTGGATGAACCAAACCTTAATTATCATGAACATGTGGTTTGTTGTTCTCCTGAGAACTCTCCTTCTAGGGAGGATATTATGACCCAAGAAAAAGATCATATCCCCTTCAAAGAGAATGAAAAATCTCACTTGTTATGATATGTTAACAATATTCAACCTCACTATACCCTTTACCCAACCTCGCATACACTTCATCCTTCCAATAAACCTCACTACACACTTTTCCCACCTTTGCATCCACTTCATCCTTCCAATAAACATCACTACACACTTTACCCACCTTCGCATTTGCTTCATCCTTCCAATAAACCTCACTACACCCTCTGCCCACCTCAAACTAGTCACAAAAATTTAGTTATAATACTATTGCTCATGCATATAATACCCGAAACAATCTGCAACCATTGCAACCAACCCCACCCTCTTTACCTTTACCCAATCCTCTTAGTGCTCCTCGTTACCTCCCAAACACAAAGGAGTATGATCTTATTGAACAATTAAAGAATACTCCTGCAAATATTTCCCTTTGAGATTTACCTTAGAATTCACCAAATTACCACAATATTCTTCAAATAGCCTTAAATTTTTTTGAATCTCCTCATGGTACAACTCCAAATGATGTGACAACTTTAACCCATAAAACAAATTAAACTAATCTCTACATTACTTTTCATCAACATGAGCTCCCTCATTTAGAGTTGCAAAAATAAAAAGAAGCTTTCATGATCATTGCTTGATACAATCAAATAGGGATAAAGTGCATCCTTATTGATAATGGTTCTTCCCTTAATGTATGTAGTGTGAATCTCCTTGATTGATTAGATATTGATAGGTCACAAATAATACCTGATTTCGTCTCTACTCAAGGATTTGACAATACAACAAAGCAACTGCTTGATGTAATCACTTTACCTATTAAGGTTGGGGTGGTTACTTTTCAAACTCCTATCCATGTCAAGCCTTATGATATTTTACATAATATTCTTTTAGGCAGACCATGGATTCATGAGATGAATGTAGTGCCTTCAACCCTTCATCGTATAATGAAATATGTCTATAACAATAACATTTATGAAGTTGAAGTAGATCTTGAGCCTGGAATTTTCTTGCACCTTGAAAAAGGAGCTATAAGTCCTTTGAAAATATTTATTCCAACATCCAACATAGAAATTGACCACAATGATGAGACATGCTTATCTAAATTATTTGGTGATGATTGGGGATCCTTAGAATTCACAGCATTAGTTATGGGAAAATACACATTCACAAAAAAGAAAGATGAAAAATAAGAACAACCAACCATCATGTCAATACAACATTCACAAAACCTTTCAAAAGCATCCGCTTCCACCACTTTAGACAATAAAGTAAACTACACAACAACCTTTGATGAACACAATAATGAACAACCACCCAATTCCAAAGCAATAAAAAAGCTTTATGGAAAAGGGTATTAACTCATAAAACAATAGGGATATAGTGGAGAAGGATGTTGTGCTCGAGAAAAAGTTATCTACAACCCTGTAGAGCCTAACACACAAAAAACAACATGCGGTCTTGGTTATTGTCCTTTGTCCAAAACTTCACTCAACATCAACAATCTCACAAAACACATTCCTACCTCATCCTTAACAATTAGTAGTATTAAACATCATCCTTTAACTACACCTTTTCTTAATGTCAATCTCATCTCACAAAATGTTCACAATTTGAATTCATTAGATTTTATACCTTCCTATAATGAGAAGAATAAAATCTCGCAATCTAGAGATACTTGTGTAAGTATGAAATCCACTATTAAGCAAGATGTATTTTTGAAACAAACCACAAGACCATCTTCTACAATTAATCAAGAGGATATCTTGTCAAGACTCCTCCAAGATCACTTGATCACCCTCCCTCCTATAACTTTAAAGAAATGTTATTCCAAGACCTCATTTTTTGCATATCATAGAGTTCATGGTCATACCACTAATGAATGCAATACCTTGAGTCATAAAATACAATATTTTCAGGAATTTTTTATGCTTCCCTATGTGGGGGCACCTCATTCCTCTAATTGATATTGATTTTCACTCTAGCATGTATTTTATCAAACATTTCTGCTTGCATTTGTTCTGCACTCAGTGGGGGCAAGGGGTTCGATAGCCTTGTCCCTCAGATAACACTCTTGTGGTTTCATCTATCTCAGCCTCATGAATATATAAGAGCAAGCTTGGGATGGGATGATATGCTTTGAAGTTGGCCCATGTGTGACATACTCCCCTTTTTGATGGCATAGCTTATCAGAAACATATGGCTTGGCATAGGGTTTTCTGAGTAAGCTTTCATGTCTCCTCTTTATCTTCTAATTTAAAGAAATTTCTCTCAGTACGGGTGCTCACAACCACTTTAATGTGGGGCACACCACCACTCACATCTCCATTAAAAGCATTTTATTTTCTTTGCAATTTCCCTCTTGGAAGCACAGGAATGATGTTCCCTAGATGAGAGCTTGCACTTGTCCCTCTCTTAAACAAGATGAGATCATTTGCACTTATCGTCTCTTGGAGACATTAAGCATGATGTTCCATAAGATGAGACATTGTATGAACAAAGAAAAATATCTTTAAACAATCCTTTACACTATTTTACATTAACAATTTCTATGAGTGTCAAGCATACAAATTTTTTCTTACCTCATAGAGCTCGAACCATAATTTTCCTTTGTGGCACATTATTAAAGTTATCAAGAGGTACAACTTCGATATGGTTAAGCAGGAAGCCCACCTAGTGGCATGAATTTTCCCCATAGCCACCTTTTTGTTTGTGAGTACATACCAACTAGTGTATGTATTACACCTCTTGGGATTTCTCACCTTGTGGATAGTCAGAAGTTCCATGGCCCCAGAGTGAGTATGTTGTGGCCTTCTCACCCCACAAAAGACTTCAAGTTTTGTGGCCCTAGAGTGAGTACATCTTTTCCACCCCGTCTTTCTTTTCATCTTGCCTTTGCATGATTTTGTCTCTTGGGGGCTTGACCTACATGTAGATCTCTCTTGAATGTCTACTTTAGTGTGAGTTTGAAGCAATTTCATCCTCTCACTAAAGTGGGGGTTGAATGTGTCATAGAAAAAAGGACCCTTTTCTTGAAATGAGATTAATTGGAATTAATTTCGGCCTTGATTCAAGTGTTGTGAGGCATGTTATGCATCAACACTAGGTCTTGGGCCCTTATAAATTGAATAAAATATTTTATGATGTCTTGTAAAGGTGTTGTAAAGTGTTGTAAGATTCTTTCATGCTTTCCTAGATTTAATGAACATATTTCTTCTTAATTCAACATTATAAAATATATTTAAATACATCTTCACATCAATCTAGAAGGTTTTTGAATTAAACTTAATGTTAAACTAGTGTTGTAATGTGTCTTGCACATTCACATTGGTTCTTGTGCCTTCCTAGGCTACGTGAACCTCATTTTAGTGTTGTAAAGTGTATTTAATCACACTTTCACATTGATTTCTATGTCCCAAACACTATTTGACATTTAAATCATCATTATTAGATCCCTATTAACTCGTATTGTATATCCCAAGGCTTAAATTGATCAAATACCTGAAAAGATTGCATTTTAGACCTTTTTTCCTAATCTCTTGGCATTTGAGTTTTCAAAATAGCCTTTGTGGGACCCATTCACCATGCATGGTGAATAATTCCCATCCAGGTTGGACCCATTCGCCATATGTGGCAAATGAGTTCCATTTGGCTCAATTTTAACCTTTGAGCAAGAAAAAAGTGAAATTTGAGTTTAATTTTGCTTCATATTAGCCTGTGATGAGGTATTAATGGGTAAAATAGGTGGATTTCCTATCAAATCACCTCTGAAAACTCTTTTTTATATTCACTAACTCAATTAAAATCCATTCTTCATTATTCATCCATCAATCTTCCATTTCAAGTCAAGCAACCTAGGGTTTTATGATTACAATTTATTAAGAAAGCTTCTAAGGGCATTCAAGAGCTGAACCTTCATATGTTGTATAATTTCAAGATATATCATCATGGGAAGGTAGTATATTCGATTTTTTCATGTTTCATTCCTTTATTTCATCATTTTGGTTCAATTACCTAAATGGGGTTTGACACAGGGAAACTCCCATTCTTTAACAATCAACATTTCTTCTTCTCTTGTGTGTTTGAAGATTTAGAAATATTGGATGCTTAGGAACCATTGAAGATTTAATTTAAAAGTTATTCAATTCATATCTTCTTTATTTAAGGTAAAATATTAGTAAAAAGTCACTTTCAAACCCAAATCTGACAATTTTAGAAGTAGACACCTATAGGAAGCAGAAGTACAAATCTAGCTACACAAAATCAACTCCAGAATTTATTGGTTCATGTAGGTGGACTAATTTATCACCCATGGCGAATGAGTCCTACTTGTAGGCCTAAAAGGTGATTTTGTTAGAATTTAGCTCCTAGTAGTCAAAAACCTATTTCCAAGACTTTTCATCAGAAGTGAGATTGATTCACCATACATGGAAAATCAGTCCCAGTGGTTATTAACAATGATTCTTGAAAGATTCCAAAACTCTCCAGTAATACAAATCTACTGCCAGGTGCACTCTTATCAGTCTCATCAATCTCTTTATCATTTTTAAAAGTTTCTAGTTCACTTTTGCAATACATAACGTGTTTTCAAAAAATCACAATTCTCTGATTTTACATTCATAATCAATATTTTAGATCACTTAATAGCATTTTTTTCACTTCACTTAACTTAAATAACATCATAATTAGCATAATTTGAATGAACTAGTTATCATTTTTGGCCCTACCTCTCTCCTTTTAGGTGAAAAACCCTAGAAGAGTTAGAGAAGTCCAAGAGAGCCAAAAATCTATGGTTGACTAGGTGAGGATTGAATAAGTTCCCATAAGGATATTTTAGTGGGAGTATTCTTAAGTTGTTCAACAAGATCATACTCATTTCCAGTTTGTAAAGGTAAACAAGGAGCACTAGGCAAGATATGTTGAGGCAATGGGAGGGATGTTTGAGTTGTTTAACTTGGTTACAAATTGTTCCTAGTGTTATATGTATGAGCAATAGTATTGTAACTTGTTTTCTGCAAAACATTATCATTATCAAGTAGCATTTTAGGTGGTTCTAAGATAAGAATGAGTTTATTTTGAACTTGCAATTGTTGTGAGGGTGGATAAATGGTAAGAAGTGGCTTAGGAGACCACTTCAAGGGATATCTAATGTGCATAACCTCAAGAGGCTTTTCCTTCTTTTCATGATCTCTTAGTGAAGGATAGTCTAATGTCACTTCATCATCTTCATCTAAGGAATCCTAATTATTATTGTAATTTTCTTCCACCATGATATCTTCCCTAGTAGGAGAGTTTTTAGGAGAGAAAAAACTAGATCGTACATATCACAATAGTGGTTTACAATTTTGGGAGATCCTGATTTTTGCTGAAATTGCATATTTTTAGAAAATCTAATGATTTAAGCCTTGAAAAGTTCCATTTAAAGGCTTCCAATTGAAGAGGGTTTTGATTAAACCACCTTAGACCAAGCCCCCTTGGATAGAACCCACTAGTTTTAAATCATACCTCTAATGGAGTCTCCTTTACACCTATCAAATGTTGATAAAACCACTTCTTGATTTAATGCTTTGAGGATCAAATGAATTCATTTTAAAATTCTATTTTTGTAAGTATGTAGTCCTTTATTATAAGCTTTCCAAAAAGTATAATTTTAATAAAATTCTAATTTGATTATTATATTTATTTTTGCCTTCTTTAGAATGTAGGTTTTCACCTAAAATAGAGCTATTTGTTTTGTACATGTGGAAAAAATAAAAAATTATCAAAAAAATTTGAAAAATATGAGTGCACCGTGACATTGAAGTCCTTGATCTAATAAAAAAATTGAACTTGATACATACAAAAAAAGTTGCATGTTATACGGTTGCACTATGTCTGAATTATAATTGGTTTGAATTCAAAACTTGATTAAAGAAAAAATATTCAATAAAATACTATCTAACCAAGTAGAAGCACTACATATCAGAGTTTCAAATCTAAATTTGAAAGAATTATAATTTTATCCCCATGGAAAAAAGTTGTATATAATAAAGGAGCATCACTTTAAAAAATTATGTTTTCCTAAAACTCTAGTTTGCATCATCTTAAAAATTCCTCATGGTTTAGCCATAGGTTCCCCGAAAGTGAAGATTTTAGTTAAATTTTTTTTATTTCATTGTCCATTTTGGCCAAAAATTGTAAACCACTATTTTGGGATCACAACCCATGACATTCAAAGGTTGGTTCTTCGAAGATAACTTCATCACAAGTAGGGGAATCATCAATTATTAGATTTTATTGCTTATCAATGATGGAATTATCTTGTTCAATAATGTTTTTCCTAGGGGAAGAGAGAAAAATAGGACTCTCATAACTTTCATTGATTGAATTTTCTAACATCAACATATCATCTTTACAAATAGTAGATATATTAAGAGAAGGCCCAATTTGATTGTTATGATTACCCATGATTTCATCCTTTTTGTCTAAGGTATCATTCTCTTGTGCCATAATATCTACCCTATTAGGAGATATTTTAGGAGAGGATCAAACAGGAGGTTTATCACATTCCATGGTTAGATTTTGTAAAGTAACAACTATGAGTTTCATCAAGAGAAGAACAACTATGAGTTTCATGCTTACCAATTATTGAACTTTTTTGTTCGAATAGATCTTTCCAAATAGTAGGAGAATTATAAAAGGGAGAAATAAGATATCTTGACTCTCAATAAGTGTTTCTTTTAACACAAAACTATCTTCTTTTCATCTAGGAGAGATATTAGGAGAATTTTTTTTATTATCATGGTTATCTAGCACTTACATCTCTATGTCCTATAATGTCTTACCAAGTAGGAGAGGTAGGATTTTCATAGCTCTCAATCATTGGATCTCTTAATATCAATAAATACTTCACACAAATGTGTTTTTCATGATCTTTCACGATTGTATCCTCTTTCACTAATGCATTCTCACAAGTAGGGGAGGTGTTAGTCAATGAATGGAGACAAGGTAAAGTAATGTTAAGGAATGTTTCAATGATCTCATCTTCTTATTTCATAATATCTTCCCAAGGGGGAGGAGGAGAGGGACAAACAAGACTTTCATGATTATCAATGATTGTATCTTCTTTCACCAAGACACCTTTGTCACCAATAGGAGAGGTATCTAGAGAAGAACAATTGTGGTTTTCATGATTATCTATGCTTGTATCCTTTTGTATCATAGCATCCTCACAAATGGGAGAGATAGTGGGGCTTAATATAGGGAAGGTGATATTAAGGATTGTGTTAATGTTTTGATTCTCTTGCTCTAAGATGTTATCATAACTAGGAAAGATAGTGGAAGGATGGCTAACATGTTTCTTAATGACCTCATTTCTATGCTCTACATTGAACTCATAAGAGGGGATGTTGTATTTCTGCAATCCATTCTTAACCATATAGAAACCACATATTTTAAAAGGAAACATGCTAACATGAAAATTTAAGCTATCTAACTTAAGCAATGCTTCAAAAATGTAAACAAATGTCCTACAGGTCTGAATATTTTCACTACTGAAATAAGTTTTTGAAATGTTTTAAAAATGACTATAGTAGATGGATGATTTTACCTAGATACATAAAATAGAAATTCTTGAAACATTCTAGACTGATACAGTAAGTTACCATAAAGCCTAGGAAGTGAAAAAAATCACTAGAAAGTTCAAAAAAGTTGGTTTTTTTAGGTCTCCAAGGACTCATTCACCTAGTGGCAAATGGGTCTTGGTATGCTTTTCTAGGAAATTCTGAATTTGCTATTAAAGCTTAGGAATTGTGTAAACTTGTTACCTTTGTAACCCTAACAAGGACTCATTCGCCCTATGGTGAATGGGTCCCATTAATTTTTTAAAAATTTGAAGAATGCAATTTCAAAGTGATTAGATGCGTTTTCTTTTTTAGGTTTCAATCTGTAACTTGTATAGCATAGTTTTTTGGAATTCAATGTTGAAATGCAAGTGTAATGAAGGAAATATGATGACCTATACAACACTTTTGAAAAATTATTTTGACTCAATTTTTGAATGATGAAAAGTACACTAATATGCAAACACTATGAAAAATTAATGTATTATGCATGTAATTTTTTCAATTTTTTAGATTTAAACAATGTAAAAATGTGAAATTAAACCCTATATGCAATGCAAAATAATGTAATTTTGACAACCCTATATGGGATGAAAAATAATGTAATGCAATGTAAACTAATGCAAATCCTAGATCTAGGGTTCTTAATGAACTCCAATTTTTAGAATTTTGATGTACAATATTATGTTCACCAAAATAAAACAAAGGAAAAAGAGGGGAAGTGAACCAAAATGTAATCAAGATGGTTAACCTCTCTATTCACTAGTTATTTCACTCAATTATGGATAGATGAATATGAAAAATAAAATCTAACCAATATAGCAATAAAAAGGCACATTTTGAGAGGGTCAAATGTTGTGTACCTATTGCAAAAAGTGCTTTTTCGGGCTTCATTGAGGACTCATTCGCTCAGTGGGGAATGGGTCTTGGATAGGGTTCTAGAAAGTCAATTTTTGGGCCTTGTTCTTTAATTTATACACTCTTGGATCCTATTTGGAGACTATCAAAAACCCAAAAATTAATTTTGTAGCTTAGTTTCCATGATTTTCCAAGAAAGGTGACAACTTTGACAACTTCATAACTTTCTCCAATTTTTCTCTCCTCTTGATCTTCAACCTAAAATCTACAATCACACATCAAAGATGAGAAAAATGTTGATTGTTAGGGAATGGGGGTTTCCTTATTCAAACCCCATTTTGGTAATTAAACCTTGTAATGAAATAATGAATGAAAGAAAAGATGAATAAACAAAATGCAATGTCACAACTCACCAATCCTCAATTGAAACTTTGGAGTGTAAATCTGAAACATAACATGAAATGACCTCAATGTATGTAGATCTTGATAATGAACTTGATATGAAACAATGATTGAATAACATATCCAATGCTACATCAACACATTAACTCAACAACATGCATGATGCACTATGCCTTTGACATGATGATTGATATATTGATTGTTGCAATAAACTTCTTCAAAATTTTCCTTGAATGTATTCTTGAATGTTCTTGAATTCTCTATAATACTCTTGTGAAATTACTCTTGATTTCTTATGAAGATCTAGGATGAAACTATGTGAAATAACCTTGGATTTATACTTAACTTATTTTTAATTCCCAAATTCAAATAACATAGTCCACCATCAGATCTAGAATTTGAAATCACTAAAATTCCACCAAAAACATATCCCAAGGGGGGTCCTAGGGTTAAGTGAGGACCTAATCACAATGTGGCGAATGGGTCCTAGCATACTTAACTAGGACACACTTTGGTAGTTGTTAAAGTTTATGTGAAATGAGGGTCCTAGGACCTAGTGGGGACCCATTCACCAAGTGGCGAATGGGTCCTATGTCACTAACCTAGGACACACCTTGTAAAATTAAGTTTTGTGTAATATCATTTATGAATTTTGGGCTTTATTCCTTGGAATCTATAATTAATTATGCTTGGATTTTAATTAAAGGGGAAAATTAAGTAAAATTAACCTCAATTAATTAATAAAGCCCTAAATTAGTGTGAAAGTGTAAAGATACACTTTATAACACCCTAAATAAGGAACCATTAAGTCCATTTAATTAAGTTTGGCCCTAAACTTAATGTGAATGTGTAAAACACATTAAAACACTAAATGAATGCATAATTGAACTCATTTTAATAATAATTATTCCTAAATTAAGTGTGAAAAAGAGATACTTTTTTCTACACTATAGTTTTTAAGCAAGAATTGGTCCTTAAGTGACATCAACTAACTTAATACATTGTAAACAAGGACCTAAATAAATTTTAATCAAATTTATAGGACAATATGAATCACTTTACTCATAAATATCCTATAGTCTTCTTGATTTGCTTATATTCAAATGGTGTTCAAAAGAAACTTGCAACCAAACATTTTAGATAAGATATTGTTGATGAAGTATCAATCATTTCAACACTTGTGTACTAATCTTGATGATTACTAGATGTAATGATGTAAAATATATCCCTCTACATTTTTGTATTTTTTTGGGCCCTCCCTTATTAAATTAAGCTAAATTATGGCTTGATTTAGTGTTGTAATGTGTTTAACACATTAATATTAGGTCTTGGACCCTTGTAACCTAAATAGACCTAGTTATACCTTATTTACGGTGTTGTAAACTATACCTTTACGCTTTCACACTAATCTATGGTTTCATTAATAATTTGGGCTTCTTTATGCTTAAATGGTCTTATTTTGTATCCACAACCCTTAATTAATGCATCTTTCAAAGAATAATCACAACATAAACCAACATCCAATCATAATTCATGTGTTTTTGGATTGTATGGACCGGATTTAGTGATCTTGGACTCATATATACCACCTTGAGCATATGAGTTCCAGCTAAGTTTTGAGGCCCTGATCTAGATTTCACATAAATCTAAGCATTTCTTGAAAAATGTGTCCCAAAGCATAGCCTAATGGGACTCATACACCACTTTTGGCATATGAGTCTCACATGGCTTAAACCTAAATTAAATTCAAATACCTAGCAGGATTTTATTCTCCTAGATTTGATGTCGACTTGTAGTGTTGTAATTTCTTGGTATTAGGTATAAACAAGTATAAATGTAGTGTAGTAAAATGCATACCCTTGCATTTTCACACTTTTTTGGGCCCACCTTGCTTTATTCATGCTTCTTTATGGCTTAATTGGTCCTATTTTGCATCCACAAGCCCTATAAATTATATATTTTTATGGAAAATCTTGACAAACATAAAAAGATAAATGATCATTTAATGATTTTGTCTGTCCTTGATTTGTGGAGTGGGACTAAAACATCACCTAGGGAGTCTTTGTCCTCCATGGGTCTTGGGATCCTGATTTTGAGTGTACCTGAAAAGGTTGATTTTTGGAGTTTGTGCCCTAAGATTTGAGCCTTAGGAATAAGACACCACCTAGGGAATCTTAGTCCTCCTTGGCTTATTTTTAGGATTTAATTTTAAATCTTAGCATGATTTACCTTCCTTTATTTAATGAATTCCCATGTCAACTTGGTGTGGTGTAATATTGGGATATTAAGCATGAATAAGTATAAATACAAGGTTCCTCCACTCATTTTCATATACTTGAAAGATAACAAGCATTCAAGTATTCCTTCTTAAGGAAAGTTTATGCATTGAAGAGCATTTCATAAAGCATTTGGAGCCATCATCAAGATTCAAGCATCATGTCAAGGGTTTAGTGCATCCATTCATGTTGTTGATCCAAGATTGTGGATGTAGCATTGAAGATATATTTTCAACCATTGTTCATATCATATCCAAGAATCTTATATCTATATTCTTCATGGCCACTACATGGTAGATTGCAGATTTGATTCATAAGAAATCATACAAGGTGATATCATTTACATATTTCATGTTGCATGCTTCATTTCATCATTTGGGTTTGACCAAGGAAAACCCCCATTAACTAACAATAAACAAGGTTTTATCCTCTTGCATGTTGATGATTGCATATGTAGGTTGACAAATTGAAGATTATTTGAAGTGTAAAATTGCAAAGTTGTGTTACAAATTTGTATTCTTCATGGAAACTCACCTACAAGCCGAATCCAGAAGTTTCAGAACCTAAGATTGGAGGAGAAGAAAGTGTAGACCATGGACCTCAAGACCACATTCAAAGTGTTCAAAATTTTAGAATGGGACTAATATGCCACCTTGGGAATCTTTGTACCCCTAAGCATATTTTGCAAATATTTTTTTGGATTCTGTTTTGACATCCGAAGACTGTACATCTGACCAAAAAAAGCAATGGTACTAATATGCCACATTGGGAATCTTAGTCCTCAATAACACTTTTTGGTAGCTTTTTTGCATTTCCAAAAACCTCATCACATTTCTATACTTCCCAGATACAAATACCCTAACTTGGTGTAGCTTAATTTCATCATTTGCACTCAATATTTGGGTTATATTACTAGGTTTTGTGAGTTGAAAGTTAAGTTATCTTTTCCAAGCATTTGCTTGGTGGTGAACCCCATGAAAGCTAAAGAAAACCCCTCCTAGGTCCTCATTGAGAATTGAATCACCTTGTGAGGTTGATAGTCAATCCAATTGGGACTCCTAGGACATTATTGAATGATAACATGAGAATAGTGGTGTTCTATGACCTAGGCTATAAAGCACCAATTTTCCTATTGTTCATTTTCTTGAAGTTTCCAGTTGGCAATGAAATATTCACAGTGAACCATAGTGGCTTTAGACCCCCATATTCCCATGAAAAATTCTCCTCATATTACTTTTGGCTTCAACCCATGGAACCTGTAAGACCCTGTGGAGACTTCCTTTTCCTATCCTACCAAAATTTCAAAGCAAAATACATAGCCATTGAACTATCCATTGAGAAATTTCCTCCACCCATGATCAACACTCTACCCATGCTTGAACCTCCACCACCTAAAGAAAACAATGCTAAAACTAAAATCCTTCCAACAAACCAAGACCCATCCATGAACACTCCCTTACCTTTTTCCTACAAAAGACCTAAAGAAAATCAAACAAGTCCTAATCTACCTCCTAAGTGATTTTATAAAGGCAAACAAAAAGTGGTTGAAAAACATTCCATGGTTTCTTCTGTTCTTCCCTCACAAGAGGAAAAGGAACCTATGGCTGAAAAACCTGCTCCCACACAAATACAACATGAAAACCATAATAAAAGAAACCACAATGCTAGAGGGCATAGGTGTAGGCATTATGCTATTTCTTGAAAGATGAGTGACAAGAAAAATATTGAAAACAAAACCCGAACTTTACAGAAGCAATAAAAAATCACCCTCCTCTCCTAGCAAAACAAATAGAAGCTATGTATCCACCACAACAAGGACTAACATCTATGGATATTATTATTCATCCTCCTATTGTGGTTAACTTGGATGATGATGAGGAAACAAATAAATGAAGAGGAAGTGCTTAATGAGTTGAATTTTTCAATTTCCTCATCCATGAGCTTAAACGATAACAACCATGGTGATCCTCCTAAACTGAGTGATTATGCATTTGTTGAACCTGGTGATTCTCCTAGTACAACACTTGATGTTGTCCCTCTCATTAGTGATTTTAATTTTGCATATACTAAAAAAGACTGGGATATGAATGACTTGTTGGATGGTTCACTCGCATGTGCTTTACTAGTCTTTTATCTTTTCCTTTTCTTTTTCTTTCCTCTTTGCTTTCTTTTAACTTTTTCTTTCATATGCATAACATGATCCCCTGTGATCTATTCTATTTGATGTTTCTCTCTCTATGTGTATGAACCTCTATTTGTACCTTCATTCTTATATATTTTGTATACTTTTTCCTTTTCCTTTTCCTTATTCTTTTATCTTTGCTTACTTTTAATTTTAATCTTGTGTTTTCCTTTTGGGGATGATGCAAGGCATCGAGAGATTCATGTCTCCTTCATGTTGATCCAAAATATTTTTCATTATCTTTTCTTTAACTTTTGAATTTTCCTCTTTTGTCTTGTGTTTTCCTTTTGGGGATGATGCAAGGCATCAAGACACCCTATGCCTCTTCCATGTTGACCCAAAAGGCCTTTCTTTTTATTTTCTTTCGCTCTCTTTGCATCATTCTTCTAGTTCTATGTGTATTTGGGGAATGATGATAGTTACAAGATCTGTCATATTATTGCAACAAAGACACATTGACCCCGAATCCATAGACCCCTTATGTGTTCTAGGGGGAAACCCTCTGTTCCTTTTCATTTTTGGCTATTTTAAAGTATTTTCTCGTAGCATGGTGTTAGAATTTTTTTTAAAGTGGGGGCATACATTGGCATTATTTTGATTGCATTTTTTCCTTTTCATGTTCTTTGATGAAATTTTCTTATTTCACGCAATGTGTTTTCCTCTTTGTGGTGACATTCAGAGTAATTTCCTTCAAGAGTGTTATCTATCTTAGCATATTATATTCCACTTAGTGGTGATGTGACACACTACATTCCCTACGTGGTGAATCTTTTATACTTTGATCGGTCCTCTCTTGGAGACATTAAGAACAATGTCCCCTAAGAGTAAGACCTCACATGAACTAAGAAAAATCCCTTTAAGCATCCCTCTTTCTTGTTGCATTTTTTTTCTTTTAGTAACTTATTAAAGTCATAGAGCTATGGCTTTGATATGGTCGCCCAGGGCTCACCTAGTGAACACCTACCTTCACTAGCCCTTGTGAGAATGCATTTTTGTACGTTATTAAAGTCATGGAGGTATGCCTTTGATATGATCCTTTGGGGCTCATGTAGTGGACACCTAGCTTCACTAGCCTTTGTGAGCATGCATTTTTTTCCCATAGTGGACAACTCATTCCACTTGTAAACCTTTTTGGACAAACAACCTAGACCTGGTCCAGCACATTAAATGGCTAGTCAAAGCTTGATCCATTGTAATTTTTCTTTTTCTTTTCCCTTTGATGGTGTATGTTTGTGATTTGGTTATGGATTCATATATCATTTGTAAGCGTGTTCCTTTGTGCCTATGTTGGTTTTCCATAGGATCTTGATCTTGGGGCTTGTCCACCCTCTTGATTATTGTCATCCTGTCTTACTAACATTTGTACATTTGAACCCCTCTTGATTGTGTGGTTGGCTACATTAGTGTTAGTTTGAAGCAAGTTCATCCTCTCACTAAAGTGGGGGCTAAATTTAGTATAGTAAAATGCATATACCCTTGCATTTTCACACTTGTTTGGGCCTGCCTTGCTTTATTTACGCTTCTTTATGGCTTAATTGGTCCTATTTTGTATCCACAAGCCATATGAATTATATATTTTTATGGAAAATCCAGAAAAACATCTAAAGATAAATGATCATTTAATAATTTTGTTTGTGTCCCTGATTAATGGAGTGGGGCTAAAATGCCACATAGGGCATCTTTTTCCTCCATGGATCTTATGACCCTAATTTTGAGTGTACCTAAAAAGGTCCCTTTTGGAAGTTTGTGCCCCAAGATTTGAGCCTTGGGACTAAGACACCACCTAGGGTGTCTCAGTCCTCCTTGGCTTATTTTTCAGGATTTGATTTCAAATCTTTGTAGGATTTAGCCTCCTTTATTTAATGAATTCCTATGTTAGCTTGGTGTGGAGTAATTTTGGGATATTAAGCATGAATAAGTATAAATTCAAGGTTCCTTCACTCATTTTCATATAAGAAAGATAACAAGCATTCAAGTAATCATTCCTAAGGAAAGTTTATGCATTCAAGAACATTTCATCAAGAATTTTGATTCATCATCAAGATTCAAGCATCATGCCAAGGGTTTAGTACATCCATTCATGTTGTTGAGATAAGATTGTGTATGCAACATTGAAGATCTATTTGCAACCGTTGTTCATATCATATCCAAGGATCCAAGATATACATTCTTCATGGCCACTACATGGTATATTGCAGATTTTTTTCAAACAATATCATACAAGGTGATATCATTCACATATTTCATGTTCCATGCTTCATTTCATCATTTGCTTTAATTACCTACAAGTTGTTTGACAAAGGAAAACCCCCATTCACTAACAATCAAATTTTTTTTCTCCTCTTGCAAGTTTATGATTGCAAATTTAGGTTGAAGACTTGAAGATCATCTAAAGTGTAAAATTGAAAAGTTGCAAATTTGCATTGGAAAGCTGCCATCTTCATGGAAACTCACCTACAGGTTGAATCTAAAAGTTTCAAAACTTGAGATCAGAGAAGAAGCAAGTGTAGACCATGGACATAAAGACCACATTTTGAGTGTTCAAAAATTTATAATGAGACTAATATGCCACCTTAAGTGTCTTAGTCCTCCCTAGCATATTTTGTAGAGATTCTTTTAAATTTTGTTCTAACATCTGAATACTCTGCATCTTCCCCAAAAATAGTAGTAGGACTAATATGCCACCTTGGGCATCTTAGTCTTCCATAGCACTTTTTCACAGCATTTGTGCATTTCCAGAAACCTCATCACATTTCTAGACTTCCCAGGTACTGTATCATAGAAAAAAGGCCCCTTGTCATTTTCATGGACTTTTAGGTCTTGTTTCATGGTGTTGAAAGTATGTTTCTTTCATTTTATGTTGCAACATGGCTTGAACACGCTTATTTAGGTACTAAAACTCAAACAATGATGTCTTGTGAGGGTGTTGTGAGGTGTTGGAAGACATTTCTACATTCTTCTAGACCCTATTAATTACAATTCACCTAAAAATCACCTTTTTATTCATCAACAAGTCCTATTTTGAAGTGTTGTAAAGTCTTGTAACAAGCTTTCATACTCTTCTAGGCACATATTCACTATTTATCCTTTTCTTATGCTTTATTTGGCCCCTTTATGCTCTCATATGCTTAATTAAGTGTATTTTTGAGTATTATCTTGACAAACAACATTAAATACAACATATTTCCCAACACTTGTTTTTTAGGTCCTAGGTGGGACCCATTCCCCATGGATGGCGAATGAGTCCCCGTTGACCCCAAATTCAAAATATTTTAAAATTCCTTAAATTAGGATTTTATTCAAAATCACTTGATGTTAGCTTGTGATGAGGTATGAATGGGTAACTAAGGCACAAGTGTGTATAAATATGTGATTTTCACCTCATTTTACATCTACTCACTCATTCATGCATTCCATCTCATATTTCAAGCATTCAAGCATTTTACATCTTTTTAGGCACTATTCAAGCACTTTGAAGCAACCATTAACATTACTTCAGACTTACATCATCAAGGGTTTGGTAAGTTGATAGCACTTGCATGTTGTTAGTTTATCATTCCTTTACATTTAATTATTTTAACAAAAGTTTGATTACCAATAATAGGGGTTGACCAAGGAAAACCCCTATTTACTAACCTTAAACCATTTTCCCCCTATTGCATGTTTGTTTGCAGGCCTAGGTATGTAGATTTGACAATATTTTTGGTGTTGAAGATTGGTTTACAAGTCAAATAGGTGCTTCAATTCAAATTAAGTCTATTTCAAGCTTGGAGAAGGTTTTCTATAGAATTGACTTCGACAGCTCGACAAGCAGTGATTTCCAAGTCTGGTGTTGTAGAGTTGTCTCTTGATTTTTTAGAACTTTGGGAGAGGAATGATTCACCACATATGGAAAATGAGTTGCACATTAGGACTGAAAAATATGAATTTAATCAAATTCAGGATCTCGATAGACATAAACTTGCTTCTGACAGTTTTTCACCAGGAGGACTAAGTAGCCACCCTGGGTGAATGAGTCCCACTGTGAAAATCTAGTGATTTTAAATAGCATTGAAAACATTCTAGTTTCATGAGATTTTTCCCAGGTGTACTTTGATCTAACTCATTCCTTTCCATTCTGCATAATTTCTTCATTTACTTCATTGTTTGCATATCATAGTGTGTTTTCAAACATAGTGTAAATCTTAGTTTTGCATTTGTTTTCATTCATTTAAATTAGTCAATTTCATTTAGTTAACTTAATTTAGGTTAGAAAACATCACACATAATATTATTTGAATGAACCATTAGCATTTTTGCTCCTATCTCTCTCTTTTTATGTGAAAAACCATAGAAGTGCAATAGTTGTCCATATGATCCAAAAATTAATGGTTCATTTTGGTGAACCCAACATTTGACCACTTTGAATTTCTAATTTAATTTACATATTGCATCCTAGTTTTCATTTTCATTAACATTTGATAAGTACATTGTTTTGTTTCTGCATTTTAGGACATTTTATCTCGCATTACTGAAAGCTTCATTTAGATTTCATTTTTGCATTGCTTCCCCTTGAAAAATGTAAAAATCTGCATTCTACATCATTTTTTGAATTTTGTAGGACATTACAATCATCTTAATTATTTTGAAAAATACAAAAAAATTGCATATTGGGACTCATTTGCCACCCAAGGTGAATCAGTTCCTCTGCACTTGTTAAACAATATTTTTAGCACTTTTCTGGAATTTGTCTGCATTTTTGTTTTCTATAGTTAGATCTTAGTTACAGTTAGTATTATTTCTATTATTTGCATTTCAAACTCTTAGATTAGTTTGCATTTGCATTCACCCTTCCTTTGTGTTACTTGCATGAGTGTTTGGTGCCCCGTTGATAATACTTTGGTGAGAAGTTATAGACTCATGGCTTCCCACGATAGCACTTTCATTGTGGACCTTGGGATCTCAAGAGCTCCTACTCCTAGTATGGATAATGGTGCATTAGGACCTAAAAATACAACTTCTATACCTTCACCATTTCATCTAATGAATGTTGAAAACCAAAACTACTCTCTTCCTCAAGACAAGATCATTAATATTCATGAAGAATTTGCACATTTACAACAAGACTTGTCACTTGAAAACATTTACCGAACTGCCATACCTACCATTGATAGTCTTCATTGTTTTATTGAAAGTGATGATGGCTTGCAAGTGATAAAGAATATTTTTGAGATTTATAATAAACATGCCACTTCTAATACCTAATATACAACCATTCCTGTAAGTCAAGGAGGACCTCAAGTTCCTCCCCCTTCAACCATAGTTTCCACACCAACTTATACCAATCCGCAAGTCCATACAAATATGCATTAGGCTTATTAGGAAACTACCTCTTTTCCAATTTCCACTAGCATTCCTACTTCTCTTATGGCATCGTAAGTCCCTTCCACCACCTTCACACCTCATAGTATTCCTTTCACTTCACCTCATATCACCTACACTCCATCACCATTTTCCCTTCCACCTCAACCCATATACCTCGATCCCCTTCTTACACAACTCCTTACCATCGTTTCATCTATGCAACATCAACTTTCCACCATTAGCCAAGGTCAATCTACTCCTCTTACATATCATGTCTGTAGTAGCCCCTTATCCTTAGAAATCTTATGTACCCCGATGCCACAAGGGATAGAAATGCCTCAATTTGAGAAATATGGAGGACAAGGAGACCCTGTCAACCATGTTAATTCCTATACAACTTTGTGTAATTACTTCATCCTTGATGATAAACTGTTAGCCAGTTTGTTTCCCAAGACCTTGAAAGACACTACCTTAGAATGGTTTTCCAACTTGCCTAATTATTCCATCTATTCATTCAATGAATTGGTGGATTCTTTCATAAGTCAATTTCAAGTTCACATGACACCTAAAAGTACAATGGCTGGCCTTACGCCATGTACACAAAATACAAATGAAAAAGTAATAGATTTTATCTCACGATACCAATTTGTGTATGCTCAAATTGATGTCAAGATTCTAGATACACATCTACAAAAGATGTTTATCAAAAAATTGCACACACACCTTCAAGATAAATTAACAATGATGAAATTCCCTCTATTTATGCATTTATGCAGAACCTTGTGTGAATACCATAATTTGGTTTCAAGTCCTGATTCAAAATCCACTTCTAACTAAGCAAACAAACTTGAACACAACAATCAACACCAAAATAACCAAAAAAACTTCCTCAAACCAAATAGAGGCATTTTGTAGTTTAATCTGCCTCCTCAACCTCAACTGCAGCCAACTCAATCTATTCCAAATCAAGTGGAAGCTATTAAAATAGTGGTTCCTTATACCTATAGGGACTCGAAGAGACAATTTACTCTTCTACCCAATACCCTTCATAATACAATGAACCAATTAATTCAATGACTGCTAACTTTACCACCCATCTAACTGCTTGATCCAAAGTAACCTTTACCACCCACCTTCAAACCTAATGCTTATTGTCATTTTCATCGCTAGAATGGACATGACACTAAACATTACAAGTGTCTCAAGCATTTAGTTCAAGACCTCATTGATTTAGGCCATCTTTCCATTATGGGTGTTAATGATCAAGGCAATAAGTTTGTTACACCCCCTAACCAGAATTTACAAATTTTCACTAATCCCATGCCTAAACATACTACCTCATTTGTCGGGGCTAGTGAACCTTCAACCACTAATGTAATGACTATTGATACAAACAATGAACAACATGATACACCTAACCCCTATTACTATGGAAAGTCTTATGGATGAGCTAGTAGCTACAATAGATGTTATCCCTTGTAAGGGCCAAAACACTAAGTCTCTTGATATCACCTTTTCTCCTAAAGACATACTACAAAAACTTCCTAATGGTCCTCTTTACATAGCTGGTAGAATCTATAATAAGCCCACTAATGGGATATTAATAGATCTCGCTTGTGGCAAGAATGTGATCATAGAGGAGTTTATAGTTGAAGCACTCTTCAAAATCAACATACACTCTAAAATCTTTTTCATGGGTTAGTAATATTCAAACTTATTAAATGATCCTATGAAATAACATGTCATGCTCCGAAAATGCAAAGAAATAACAAAGAAGATCAAAGAGACATATAGGAGAATGACATATACCTATTCCATATTGGATTTGTGCCACTTGTGCAAAGTGACCCTTTCCCAATCCTTGCTAAGCTCAATGATAGATGTCTTGAAGATGGAGTGAAATGGGAAAAATTAGTTCTCAATTGAAGAGAGTAACTTTGCATGAGATTGTGGATGGATTATTGAAGAATGAGGTTTCTACTTATAGAATCTTAAGTTGAAAGAGTGTTCAAAAGAGAGCAATGTGGGATAAATATTTAGCCAATAAGAAGGAGCCACTTGTCACCTTGTGAGTGGATGGAGGATGTGCAAGTTTTGGTCAATGTGCCAATAAAAGAGATTGGTTGGCCTTTTCAAATTCAAATTTGGCTTGTTGGAGGGAGAAAAAGAGACTTAAATGCCAAGTGGGGGACATGTAAGAAGGGAGTTATTGCCATGTTGGAAGGGATAAGTCAACTTGTTTTCAAATTCAAACTTGAGGAATATTCTCCAAAGATGCCTTGTTGAGGGAAAATGAAGAATTTAATAAATCAATAAATTGATTTATTTGTGCAAGTGGGAAAATCTAGAGGATGTGATGGGTGATTAGATTAGATTAATCATAGTTTGATTAACTTAAGATGATGATAGATTCTTTTGACCCACTTGACTTAAATACTTTGATTTATTTAAATCAAAAGGGATGGAATATGAATTTGGGATTTAATTAAATAAAGTTTGGTTTATTTAATTAAAAGGGGAATGTAAGATAAAAGTTATTCAATTTGAAGGAGATGAACCTAGAAGATGGTTTATTTAATCCAAAGATGGAATTTTAGGATTTGATTAAAAATTGATCTATTTAATCAAATGAGATAATGATAGGTTTAAATTAAATAAAGTTAATTTATTCAATTTAAATGAACGATCCTTAGAGATTGAATTAAATAGACCTGATTTACCTGGTGAATGGATTTGATGAGCTTGATTTATTTAATGAGTAGATGAATATGAATTAATTAAGTGCACGATGCTAATTTTGCATGTCTACACTAGTATTACATGAGCTATATCAAGATGAATATAATAAACCAACTACATGGATTAAGACACATGTTGGTTTTGCATGCCCTACGATCGGATTGATCGTGCTACCCTTACAAATAGGACCTAAAACTTTGGAGGTAAAATTTTCAATTATTCCACAATCTGACCAATTTCATTTGTAGCTAGGCCACCATTGGCTTTGTTCAATGAAAGAGGTCTCATCAGCTATTCACAAGTGTTTGAAGTTTCCACATGACAATGAGATAGTTACCATACACCATAGTGGCTTTAATCCTTTATCTTCCAAAGGTAATTTTTCATTAGAATCCTTTTGGCCTACAACTATCTAACCTATCACACCTTGAAAGGACTTCTTTTTCATTGCTTATCAAAAGTTTAAAGCCAAAAAATATAGCCAAATTGTCTCTTTGTAACTCGTCCCTGTCCACTTCTATACCTCCTATCATAGATGAAACCATGCTTCAACCTGAGTTTGACATTGAGCAAATCATTAAACCTCCTAAACAACCACCCATTGATAATTCCCCACCGTATTTTAAATGACCAAGGGAAAATGAAACCACTCCTATCATGCCTCCTCACCTTAAACAAGTGTATAAAGCTAAAGAGAAAGTGGTTGATCCATCCTCTTCAGTTTCTTCTATTCTTCCCTTTTCAAAAGTAGACGAATCTATGATGACTCGGTCTTCTCTTACACCTCAACAACCCCAAAATAGAATTAAATGAAACCATGGTGCTAGAATGAAGGCATCGTTGTCGTCTCCTTGCTCGTCAATCTTGCATAGAAGAAGATAAATAAAATCAACCTTTACCTTTGACTAAAGTAATAGATGACCACCCTCCTTCTCCTGACCTGCCACACAATAGTCCAGTGCAACAATCCTAACAAATTGAACCAATCCAACAACCTCTGGTTTTGATCCATCCATCCTTAAAAATCACCATTCGTCCTCCTGTTCAATTAATCTTGATGATGATGATGATGATGATGCAATGATAGCAAAAAAAGATGAAGAAGTGCATAACGATTTAAATTCTTTATTTTCATCTACAATGAGCTTAAATGATACATCATCTCCATCAAGTGAAGAACCTGGTACGACTCTTGGTTTGGTGCTTGTAATTCTTCCTTTGGACATTCAACTACCCTCACATTACACTAAACATGATTGGGAGGAAGATGACTTGTTAGATGGTTGAATTGTATTCACCTAACTAGCATTTTTTCTTTTATCTTTTTATTTTCCTTTTCATGTGTGTAATGTGTTCCCCTGTATTGTGCGTTTGATATTCCCTCTCTTCATTCACTTTTTCTATTTGTATCTCTCTTCTTCTATATGTTGTACATTGTCTTTTTCTTTTTCTTTTTGTTTTGTTTTTTCCTTTTGGGGATGACACAAAGTGTAGAGATTCCCTATGTCTCTTCCATGTTGACCCAAAAGGTTGTTGTCATTTTCTCTTTTTTGTTTCTTGTTCTCCTTTTGGGGATGACGCAAAGCATAGAGACACCCTATGTCTCTTCCATATTGACCCAAAAGGTCCTTGTATTTTTCTCTTTTTTTTTGTGTTTTCCTTTTGGGGATGACGCAAGGAATTGAGACTGAAATGTCTCCTTCATGTTGAACCAAAAGCTTTTTCATTTTCTTTCAGTTTGCTTGTTTTTTCCTTTTGGGGTAGATGCAAGGCATCGAGACCACAATGTCTCTTCCATGTTCACCCAAAATGAACTTTTTTTTTCTTTTTTTTTCGCTCTCTTTGTGTCATTCTTCTAGTTCTATGTGCTTTGGGGAATGATGATGGTTCAAGCTCTTTCATAAAAACATTGCAGCAATGAACATATTGACCCCAAATCCATAGATCCTTTATGTGTTTTGTGTGCTCTTTTCTGGGGGCAACTCCCTTTCTTTGTTTTTCATTTTTACTTGACATGACACAACCTAATGTTAAAAAATATGACTTGGCATAGGGACTTCCAAGATTGGCTCTCATGTCTTGTTTTCTTTTTGCATTCTTTTTTCTTCTCTACTTTAAAGTAATTTCTCACAGAATGATGTGTAGTAATTCCTTTAAAGTGGGGGGCATACATTATCATAATTCATTTGCATTCATGGTTCCTAGTGCAGCCTTGTCATTTACGTAATGTGTTTGTCACTTTGTGGATGACATTTGGGGTAATGTCCTTCATAATGGTGATCTATCTTAGCATATTACATTCCTCTTGGTGGCCTGATGTGACACACTACATCCCCTAAGTTGTGAATATAATATTCCTTGATTGGCCTTCTCTTGGAGACATTAGACATAATGTTCCCTAAATGAATGACCTTGAATGAACTGAACAAGACTCCTTTGAACTTCTTTTACATCTTTTACATTTTTTCCACCTTGCATAACACAACTTGCATGACTGTGGTACCTTTTTTCTTTTTGTTCATAACAGTTTTCTTTGTGGTTCCTTGTTAAAGTTATCAAAAGTTATCAACAGGTATAACTTTAATATGGTTGAGCAGGAAGCACACCTAGTGGCATGACTTTTCCCCATAGCCATTTTTGTGTTTGTGAGTGCATACCAACTAGTGTATGAATCTTACCTTTTTGGGTTTTCTCACCCCGGGGACAACTAGTTCTGTGGCCCCATAGTGAGTAGATTTGGGCCCCTAGAGTGAGTAGATTTGAGCCTTCTCACCTATTGGACCATCATGTGTTATGTTGCCCCAAAGTGAGTACACATTCTCTTTTGCAAACAATCAGCATAGATCTAATCCACAACTAGTTGGATTGACAATCGAAGCTTCATCCAATTCATTTCAACACTTGTGTGTTCCTTTGTTCTTATGCTTAGCTTTACATGGGATCTTCATCCTAGGGGCTTGATCATCCCTCTTGATTGTTGTATTCCATCTTGCTAACGTAAGTACATTTGAACCCTCCTCTTGATATTCATGACTACTTTAGTATGAGTTTCAAGAAAGTTCATCCTCTCGCTAAAGTGGGGGCTAAATGCGTCATAGAAAAATGGCCCCTTGTCATTTTCATGGCCTTTTAGGTCTTGTTTCATGGTGTTGGAACTATGTTGCTTTGATTTTATGTTGGAACATGGCTTGAACATGCTTATTTAGATACTAAAACTCAAAGAATGGTGTCTTGTGAAGGTGTTGTGAAGTGTTGTAAGACATTTCTATATTCTTCTAGACCCTATTAATTACAATTCACCTAAAAATCACCTTTTTCTTCATCAAAAATTTATATTTTGAAGTGTTGTAAAGTCTTGTAACAAGATTTCATGCTCTTCTAGGCACATCTTTACTATTTATCCTTTTCTTATGCTTTATCTAGCCCCTTTATGCACACATATGCTTAATTAAGTGTATTTTTGAGGATTATCTTGAAAAACAACAATAAATACAACATATTTCGTGACACTTGTTTTTAGGTCCTAGGTGGGACCCATTCGCCATAAGTGGAAAATGAGCCCCCCTTGGCCCCAAATTCAAAATATTTTAAATTTCCTTTTCGGATTTTTTTAAAAATCACTTGATGTCAGCCTACAATGAGGTATGAATGGGTATCTAAAGTACAAGTGTGTATAAATATGTTATTTTCACCTCATTTTACATCTACTCACTCATTCAAGCATTTCATCTCATATTTCAAGAATTTAAGCATTTTACAACATCTTTTCAAGCACTATTCAAGCAATTTGAAGCAGCCATTGACATTACTTCAGACTTGCATCATCAAGGGTTTGATAAGTTGATAGAATTTGCATGTTGTTAGTTTATCACTCCTTTGAATTTGATTATTTTATTAAAGGTTTGATTACCAAAAATGGGGTTTGACCAAGGAAAACCCCTATTTACTAACCTTAAACCATTTTTCCCCTATTGCATGTTTGTTTGCAGACCTAGGTATGCAAATTTGACAAGATTTTTGGTGTTGAAGATTGGTTTACAAGTCAACTTGGTGCTTCAAGTCAACTTAAGTCTATTTCAAGCTTGGAGAAGGTTTTATGTTCATTTTCTATAGAATTGAATTCTGTAATCCAACAAGTAGTGATTTCTAGCTCTAGTGCTGCAGAGTTGTCTCCTAATTTTTCAAAAATTTGGGAGAGGACTGATTCACCACCTTTTCCAAATGAGTCCCACCTTAGGACTAAAAATCTGAATTTTATTAGATTTTGGATCCCGACAGACAAAAACTTGGTTTTTCACCAAGAGGAAGACTAATTCACCACCTTGGGTGAATGAGTCCCACTATGAAAATCACTTATTTCAAATAGCATCTAAAAAATTCTAGATTCATCATATTTTTCCTAGGTTCACTTTGATCTAACTCATTCCTTTTTGTTCTGCATAATTTCTTCATTTACTTCATTATTTGCATATCATCGTCTGTTTTAAAACATAGTGTAAATCTTAGTTTTTCATTCATTTTCATTCATTTATATCAATCAATTTCATTTGTTAACTTCATTTAGGTTAGAAAAAATCACACATAGCATTATTTGAATGAACCATCAGCATTTTTTCTCCTATCTCTCTCCTTTTAGGTGAAAAACCCCAGAAGTGCAAGAGTTGTCCATATGAACCAAAAATCAATGGTTCAGGTACACATACCCTAACTTGGTGTAGCTTAATTTCATCATTTTCACTCATTATTTGGATTATATTACTAGTTTTTGTTGATTGAAAGTTAAGTTTTCATTTCCAAGCATTTGCTTAGTGGTGAACCCCTTTAAAGCTGGATAAAGACCCCTCTTAGGTCCTCCTCATTGAGAATTTACCACCTTTTGAAGTTGATAGTCAATCCAATTGGGACTCCTATGTCATTATTGAATGATAATAGGAGAATAGTGGTGTTCTATGATCTAGGTTCTAAATTAACCATTTTCCTATTGTTCAATAAATACAAGGTTATTTCACTATTTTTTCTCCTAGCAAGTTGAACAAGCATCCTTATAGAAAAATTGAGTTCACAAGAGCATAAAAGTGTTTACAAGAGAATTGAATATCTGATTATCAAGTTTTTTAGATCATTATTCAATTATCAAGCATCATGTCAAAGTCATCATGCATCATGTTTGTTTTTGAGCTAAGATTTGTGATGTAGGGTTTCATGATTCAAGCAAGCATTCAAGTCAAGATCTACAACATTTAAGTAAGAGTCAAGATCTAAATCCTTTGGATCCATTTCATGCATGTTTTTACCACTTTATTTCTAGGTTTTAGTGAGTTGCAAAATATCATTTTTTCCATTGATCATTCCTCCTTTACATTTGATTACTGAAATGGTGTTTGAGTAAGGAAAACCTCTTTCTACTAACAAGGAAACATTTTTCCCTCTCTTTAGTGTGTGATTTGCAGATCTAGGTTGAAGAAACATTGAAGAGGAAGATTAGAAATAAGTTTTCAAGGTTTCAAAGTTGTCCAAGTTGTGACCATGTTTAGAAGATCACCAAAAGGAATCTACAATGTAAAATTTAGCATTTCATATCTAGAAAATACGTTAAGAAGATAGAGTAGAGATTGAAGAGGAAATTTAGATCTTGAACCTTCAAAAAAGCCAAGTAGGATTGATACATGGTCACTTTTTCCATATGAGTCCTAGTACAACCAAATTTCAATATTTTAAGAGTTCCAAACCTATCACTGCCATATTTTTGTTTCTACCAAAAAAGCCTAATCTGGGAATAAGTCACCCAACCTAGTATATGAGTCCCAGTGTGCATTAAATTTAGTATTTTCAGCATTTTATAATTTCATTCAAGCTACTATAGGTTTCCAAGTGTACTTATGTACTTTTCCAATTTACTGTTATGTTTTTCATTCATTTCTAGGTCATCTATTCAATTCTTGTACGTCATTAGGTTTTGAAATTAGGTCTTGCATGTTACATGTATTTTCAATCCCTAGCTTGGTGGTGAACCCCTCTTTTATCTCTAATAATACCCAGGGACACCCTATTGAAATATCTATTTCCCCTTTACATCACTAGATTGAGATCTCTAGGGTTTCCTTAAATGAAACAAATGTGAAATAGGAACCCTATCCTTGTGCCCCATCTCCTAAAAGGTGGAGCACCCTATTTCCATTGCTAAATCTTGGTGAACCTACATTTAGAACATTCTATTTCTGATTTGGAGTGCATTATAATCCTAGATCTAGCTTTCATAAACTTTGCATTAGGTTTTACATTAGTTAATTAACATCTAGGGTTTCTAAATTTGGCATTAGTGAAAGTGTATATAGATTGCATTTTTTCATCTTGCATCATTGAATTTCATCTGAAATCTACATTTACACTTATCCTATACATCATACAAACAAGAAAGCATAACTTTCACTTAGAATTTTTTGAAATTTATACAAAAACCCTAATCTAGGACTTATATGCCTCTCTGGGTGATTTATTCCTAGTACAAGTTGTTTTTCTTGATTTATGGGTATTATGTGGTGATTGTTATTCAAAATTTAGATCCCTGAAAAACCTTGATTGGGACTCATACACCCCTCTAGGTGATTTAGTCATGTTTCATATTTTAAATTACATTTTCTAGCATTAAAAAGTTTGTTTTTGTGTTTTTGTTCTCTATTGTTAGTTATCTGTTTTAGTTTTAGAGTTTCTATTTTCTTAATTTTATTGCATCTAGATTCATTTGGTTCATTTCATGCATTTCCTTATTTCAAACTTGCACCTACACATTTTATTACAGGTTATTGCATTACATTTCATAATGATACGTGCCTTAGTAAGGTTTGGATGTCCTTGAAATCATTAATGAATGTGTCAAAATATGATTTTGGAAATGAACCTAATGAAATTGAACTTACACATGCTCACTTAACTCCTAATGCATGTCCTCCTCATGATGTTGACATTATTGGAGAAGATGATGACAACATGAACAACTTAAACAGTTGCCTTAACAACCTTGATAATAATGCATCCTTTTACCCTTCTATGAAGCAACCAACATCCCCTACCATCCCATCACTTTATATGTTTGAAATCTTACATCATGAAATGGAGAAACAAGTTGAACCTAAGTTCCATCTAGAATAGGTGAACCTAATTCCTCTAATCAAGAAAACATTCAACCATCCTATGTTAACAATGTGACCAACACTCCCATCAACCTAGATAAGACATATGGAAAAGGATTCACAATCTTTGACAAACAAGGATGTGATACAACAAATGAATATGAAATTAATCAAATCTCAAAGAAAATACCAACTAAAGATACCAAAGGGTTAGGATATCAAGACCCTCCTGACATAAGTGTCCTTCCTAAAGAGCAATCAATACCTCAAAATAATGATAAAGATGACAAGGAAATTTTAGGTTCCTTGACCATCATCCCACCTAGAGAAATTGGTGAATCTAGTAAGCAACGAAGGCCTTAGAAACTAAAGAAACTAGAACTCCCTTATCCACCAACTACAACTGAAGGAAATTTATAGATACTGCTACATCGAGGAATGATTAGATTACCACCCATGCTAGAAATTCCAAATCCTAAGAACAAAAGCACATCTCATTGTAGATATCATAGAGTCTTTGGACATAGTACTGCTGAGTGTCATACTTTAAAACAAATATTTAAAATGTTTGATATCATAGAAATAGTTCCTTAAAGCATGTATTTTCACTCCTTTCCATGCAATAGTTGTAGGATCATTGTATCCTCACTATTACATGTTATACATTCATTGCAAATCATTTATGCAAAGAGCTCTTTCTCTCATCAAATATCTTAGCTCATTATTGTATTGCATACACCGAGGGAAGGAATTAGATATCCCTATCCTAGTAACACATTTTTCATTATCTCTTTGGCTAGTTTTCCATCTTCTATATACGATGAACATGGTTGGGATGCAAATGACCTACTAATAGGTTGACTCGCATGTGCCTTACTAGTCTTTCCTTTGTTTTCTTTTTCATATTATGCGTGTGATTGCATGTGCATAATTTGATCCCCCATGATGTTTTGTTTGATGCCTCTCTCTTTTTGTGGAATTCCTCTATTTGTACCTACGTTCTTCTCTATGTTGTAAAGCTTTTCCTTTCATCTTTTTATTTGTCTTGTGTTTTCCTTTTGGGGATGATGCAAGGTGTTGAGATATTCATGTAGCTTCCATGTTGACCTAAAAGGGTTTTTTTCTTTGTTTTCACTCTCTTTTGTGTCATTCTTCTTGTTCCATGAGTATTTTGGGAATGATGACAATTCTAAGATCTCTAAAAACATTATAGCAAGAGCATACTAACCTTGAATTCATGGATCCTTTATGTGGATTTGGGATTTCATTGTGGGGGAGGCCCCTTTTCATGACGTAGATTCATTTAGAAAAATATGAATTCGCATAGGGATTTCCAAATATGCTCTCATATCCTCTTTATTGTTAGCATTTATCATTTTCTCCTTTAAAATAATTGGTTATAGCATGGTGTTTAGCAATTCCTTTAAAGTGGGGGAATTCATTGGCATTATTCCTTTTTAACTCATGTTTTATTAAATAGTCTTCTTACTTCATGTGATGCATGTTTCGCTTTGTGGTGAAATTGGGTGTGATGTCCTTGAAGAGCATGATCTCTCTTAGCATATGGGTAAATCCACAAAACTGGTTTACAATTCTATTGAGGAACGAAAATTGCAAAAAATGCCCCCATGCAAAAAAAATGGTTTTTGGGGGCTCAAATGAATATTTGGTTCGAGTGAACCCAAAGGCGAATCCCCTTTTCAGAAAACCCATTAAAAGCTAGGTCCAATATTTCCAAAGAAAAATAGCAAAGGAAAGGGTTGTAGAAAGGGGGTTCGCTTGAACCCTAGTTCGAGTGAAACCTTGTTTGAGCAAACCTCTATGGGGGGTTCACTCGAACCAGGGTTTTCTTGAACCCCCCTTTTCCCCCTTCTCCCCCTCTAGCACCAAAAAACTTAAAAAATTTTCCCTTCAAAGCTCAAGTTTAGGATGAAAATGGAGGAGACTTCATAGACCCAACTGGATGATGATAGTCCTTGAAATGAGCTATCCAACAAATATAATTTTAATATTTTTTGGTTTTCTTATGTATTTGTTATTTTAGTTTCATTAAACATACATTTTTCACCAAAAATAAATCTCTTCATTCTGTACATGTTGAAAAATAGAAGATCATCAATTTTTTTTGAAAAAAATTAGTGCACTAGATATTGATGTCCTTGATCCAACAAAAAAATTGAATTTTGATGCTCCTAAAAAAGAAGCTATGTTGTATATAGTTTTATCTATGTTTCAATTGTAATTTTGACTTTGAAAACAGTTAAGGAAAATATTCAATAAAACACTATGAAACCAATTGGAAGCACTTCAGATATCATAGTTACAAATCTAAAATTCAAAAAAAAGAATTTATAAGTTGATGGAAAAAGTTATATTGTATATGGTGAGCATCACTCCTTAAAAAATGGTGTTCTTGAAAAAAGCAGGTTTGAAGGAAAAAGCAAATCGATTCTGAATTTTTTTGAAAAATATATTAGAATCTATAGAAATGTCACATATCACTAGTTTGCATCATCTTCAAATTACTCACAATTTACCTGCTATAGGTGCCCGAAAGTGAAGATTTAGTTAGAAAAAATCAGTTAAGTGTCCAGTTTGGCCAAAAATTGTAAACCAGTATTGTGGGATCACCCATTTTATATTCCTCTTAGTGACTTGATGTGAGACTACATCCTCTTAGTTGTGAATCTTTTATTCTTCGATTGGTCCTCTCTTGGAGACATTAGGAACAATGTCCCATAAGTTAAGAACTTAGATAGACTAAATAGAACTCCTTTGAATGTACCTTACATTTTTGGTTATATGGCCACTTGCATAACACATTTTTCTTTCTTGTGGAGCCATCTTGTTTCTTTATGAGTTTCAAGCATATGAAGCTTTTCTTGCCTCATGAAGCTTGAATTTCATTGTTGTGTGGCACCTTATCAATGTTATCAAGATGTATAGCTTTGGTCTAGTTCTACATTTGGGAGTCAAACTTAGGCAGAAATTTTCCATAGCTACTTGCTTGTTTGTGTGGGCACATATTGGTTGCGCCTGTATGTGTCCCACTAGGGGCTCACCTAGTGGATGGATTGAGGTTACACTAGCCCTTATGAGTGTGCATTCTCAAAAAAACAACTTAGATCTGATCCACAACATGTAGGAAAAATGGTTGAATCTTGATCCACCCCTTTTGTTTTACTTTTTTTCTTGTTTTTCTTTATGTCTTTGACACTATATGCTTGTTCCTTGTTGATGCTCTTTATCATTTAGGTATGTGTTATTTTGTGCTTATGTTGGTTTTCCATAAGATCTTGATCCTAGGGGCTTGATCACCCCTCTTGATCATTGTCATCCTATCACACTAGCATTGGTACACTTAGACCACTCTTGATGCGAGTTTGTCTACTTAAGTGTGAGTTCAAGCAAGTTCCTAGTCATCACTAAAGTCGGGGATAAATGTAATGATGAAAAATGTATCTCTTCACATTTTCACATTTTTTGGGGCCCTCCCTTGTTAAATTAAGCTTAATGATGCCTTGATTTAGAGTTGTAATGTGTTTAACACATACACATTAGGTCTTGGGCCCTTGTAACCTAAATAGACCTAGTTATGCCTTATTTAGGGTGTTGTAAAGTGTACCTCTACAATTTCACACTAATCTAGGGTTTCATTAATAAATTAGGCCTCTTTATGCTTTAATTGGCCTTCTTTTGCATCTAGAAGCATTAATTAGTACATCTTTCCAAGAATAATCCTGACACAAACCAACATCCAATCATAATTCATGTGTTTTTGGATTGTATGGCCTAGATTTAGTGATCTAGGACTTATACGCCGACTTGGGCATATGGGTCCCACCTAAGTTTTGAGCCCTGGTCTATATTTCACACCAATCTAAGAATTTCTTGAAAAGTGTGTCCCAAAGCCTAGCCTAATGGGAGTCATACACCACTTTTGGTGTATGAGTCCCATGTGGCTTAAACCTAAATTAAATTCAAATTCTTAGCAAGATTTTATTCTCCTAGATTTGATGTCGGCTTGCAGTAATGTAATTTAATGGCTACCTTTGATGTGGGGACTTCTTGAAGGAATAATTATAGCATATCAACCACACATGCTTAGATGCATTTTTTATCAAGATCATAAAATATATATCTATTGCACCATCTTGAAAACACTTGGTAGAATCATCATTAAAATCAATATTTTTTTTCTTTTTCTCCTCATTGCAATCTCTTTGTTATTGCTACATCTTATCATTGTTGCAACATTTATCCTTCAAATTTTTAAGATATTCTAATTTCCCATGAGTTTGTATGCATTCAAATTCTTAGAAACATTACCACCACCATCCATGTTCTTAAGGTATACAACATTTCTCTTAGGAAAGGTTTATTAAAAAACGATATAACTTTGTATAGATCTGTCAATATTTTTTAAAGAGATAATGGGGTAGGTTATTCATGTACATCTAAATCATTCTATCATATCAAGTAAAGCCCAATGAATTACTTTCCTTTCTATAAAATAGATCCCTATTGGCTTGTGAAATTTATAATGATATGGATTTGGATATAGTATCTCATATACCTCTATTTGCAAGCATATCCTCCACCTTGAGTTTTCATAGTTCAAAGTTAATTCTATTAAACATCTCCATATGTATCATTGATATGCATACTATTTTTCCTTCAACAATATATCCTTTATATAATATCCCACTAAAACTATTATTAGGTAAGGCAACCTTATCCCTACCAACTAGGACCTTAGGTAATCAAGCTTTGATATTAAATAAAAAGGTGTAGAGATGTAGATCAAATTTAATATATTAATTTATGAGGATGTATGTGCCAATACTATATTGCACATAGTTATAATAATAATAATAATATTTTATATATGATAATGATTTCAATGGATATATAAGCCTTTTAGGAGAAAAATTCACACTCCAAAAGAAAATTGATTGTATTATTTAACAACTAGCAAGTTACAAATGACTTCCAAGCTATACCTTTATAGAAGTATCAATAAAATTCATGTTTTAGAGAATTTTTAATAGCACAACGGTCCTTTCAATTTCCCTTCAAAAACATCAAGCTAAGCACTTCATTGATAGAAGATAATGAAGCAAGAAACCATAAGTAGTTTTATAAAATAATGTCTCAAATCCATGAGCCAAAAAGTGGTGCCTAAATGTATGGAAATTCTAACTTGATCTTATTATTTAGAATATATTTAAAATATTCCTTACATCTATCATAACAATCTAACTCTATTCTATTTTATCACCTAACTTGGGCAGCCCATTTTGTCATGTTTTCTATTCTTAGATGCTCCATGGCATGCACCATAGAATCTTGATCAAGCTTCTATTACTTCAATCCCCTATAATAATTATCTTATGTGGGATGTAATATATCACAAATAACTCTCATCTTATAATGCAATAAGATGATTTTAAATATCGGAATGAAATTAGATGATCTTACAACTTTGCACATACTTTTCAAAGTAGCCAACATGTGGCAAATAATTCCTCACACATAGTGGCATGTCCTATTTTTAAATATGAGGCCAAAATAATAAATAAATACAAATAATTAATAAATTAGAACATTAGGATGGAAGGTTGAGACACATTTCTCAACAATATCCAATTCTTTAGCATGTATTCATTTATGAGATTGTGAACTTTTGGTTCATGTAATTTACATTGTGTCATCTTATTGTCTTCCAATTTTTTTTTATTAGTCTCTCATTCTTGAAAGCTATATTTGTCATGTTACTTTTATTCTTAAATTAATATTTGAGTGTCTATTTGAAATTGAATGTATATTTTCTTTGTTTTTGGCATATTCTAACACCTCTCCCTTTTTCATATTCATGTCTAGAAATGAGGGATAAAGTCTAGTCTAGTGTTAGTTGTTTTTTAAGAAATACCTTGATAAATATCATAAAAAATGTTATATGTATGGATGTCAACTTTTATAAATGAACACTCTTAAAACCTTAATTTGTCTTGATATATGACAGATCAAGACTTGATTTAAATAATAAAATGATATTCTATATTAAATTTGTGATATGACATAATGTATTTTTATTTACGTATAAAAATATTTAATTGGCTTATATTTACCTCATCTTTCTAAAGTCAATGATTTATATAAGTTGAAAAGTAAAACTAAAGTATTTGATATGATTCATGATTAAATTTCTTTCTAGAAATCTATAGATAGATTTGTTTCCAAACAGCCAATCCATATTTTTGGTCTAATATCAAGGATCTCATTCCTTTATACTGAAAGGAATACACAATGTCGCTGTAATAACAACATACAACAACTGTTATTTGGCTCGCGTCCATGAGACGAATAGCATTTTATAACCTTTCTTTTTTTCAATGCAACAAACTCTATTGGTTGAGTAATCAAGGCTCAATTCCCCCAGATATAGTGAACAACTGACGTAATTAAGCACAATAAAATATCAAAGAAACATTTTAATACTGAATATAGCGCTCCATATTTCTAAATGAAGACGGAGAACATTAATAAAATATGAATAATGAAAACAATAATCTTATCATCTCTGCGAAGAGGGATGTAATAAACTAATTGGTTAACCAATGGTCCTTCCTTCAACTCAGGGAACAAACAACAATCGGATTTTCCTCCGAGATGAGAGAGAAGTACTGGCCATGGCTTTCCCCTTATTACCTACAGAAAGCACTATTGCAGATATCAGATATAACATGATTCAGCTTGTATCAGAACAAATTCTGACAGCGTTTTCATCTTTATTTTATGATTGCCATATCACCGATGCGAAAATAATAGCCAGGTAGATTGAGAACCAAATACTGCTGCAGTTCTGCGTACACACAAGCAAAAGAAAAAGAAATGGAATTTTAGCTCTCTATGACATATTTTTCTAAATATCAAGATACGTCTGGATTGAATGGAAATACTGCACATCAGATTTGATAGATTTCGACGAAAAAATGGTACAAGGTAACTAATAAGAAACAATACGATATGTAAGAATTTTACCTCATAGCATTGATTTTTGGAATGAATCAACTAGTATGTGGGTGGTGGAGGAGATTTATAGTAGTATGGTAGAGGTGGAGAAGGAGATGGTGGAGGTGGGGATTTGTAGTAGTATGGGGGAGGAGGAGATGGAGATGGTGGAGGTGGAGACTTGTAGTAATATGGGGGTGGAGGAGATGGAGATGGAGGTGGTGG
>VDFB02292516.1:0-16539 GCA_007258455.2 Sequoia sempervirens | reverse complement strand
TAACACGTTCAAAATTTTCTATGCCATTTTTGGCAAGTTTTGGGGCCGATCTGGGAACTCTAAGTGCCTCAAATCTAACTCAAAATATTTTTAGGTGCAAATCTAGGAAACTAAAACTGCAATATCTTTCAACCCAGGAATAGAAAATAAAAACCATAAATTGGGAATTTCATTATGACGAAAAGGGTATCCAAAAAAGTAAAAACATCTAGAAACCGAGAAACTTGAAATTTAACTATTTTTGGGTGATGCAAGATTGCCCTTACACCACTATATGCTCTTGCATCACATCAACAAAACCATGTATATCCAATGACTAGTACACATTATCAATACCATGATAAACCAAACAACAATCAACATACAAGACAATGATTAATATCTGATCATCAATAACCTTAATATAAACACAATGATCTCCTCCTCACTTCTAAAAAAACCCAATTTCAATGCAAATGCACCAAACTTCTGATACCACATCCTTGGTGACTATTTCAAACCATATAATTACCGTTTTAACTTATGAACCAAGTGTTCTTTTCCTTTCATAACAAAACCCTCGGGTTATTGTATATAAATTTCTTCCTCGAGATCCCCATGCAAGAAATTGGTTTCAACATCCATTTTCCCTATTTGAAAATCATAAGCAACAGCAATAGATAATAGGAATCTAATAGAAGTTAGCTTAGTAACAAGAGAGAATATTTCACCAAAATCAAATCCCTCTCTCTGGGAGTAACCCTTGGCCACCAATCTAGCCTTGTATTGCTCTAACCTATTGTCTACACCAAACCTATTCTTATATACCCACTTGCATCCAATTGGATTCCTTGACTTTGGGAAAACTAACAAGATACTAGGTATCACAACTATCCAAAGCCATCATCTCCTCCTACATTTCCTACATCCAAGACTTACTTTCTTCAGAAGAGAGAACGTCCCTATAAGATCTAAGCTCATCGTTAGTACTTAATAAAGCAAACTTACAACAAAAACCTAGTGGGCTATACCTATCCAATGGATTTCATTGTCTTGTGGACCTTCTCAAAGGTGGATTAATAGGTTCATCATCATGTTCTTCATTATGATAAACTTCCTCTGTTATAACAAATTCTTCAAAACTTTCACTTGAACTCTCTTCTTCTTCTCCATCTTCTGGTCCATCTATTTTTTCTTCCACATGTGCATCTTCCTACTTAGTTTCAAAGTGCATTGTCTTTTTCTTTACCTTTACTTGTTCTTCTTCTAAGTTAGCTCTAAATTCCCTAAAAATCACATATCTAGAAAAGATCATTTTACAGGTTAGAGGATTCCAAAGCTTATAACCTTTTACATTCTCACCATATCCTACAAAGATGCATTTCTAAGCTTTTGGATCCACTTTAGATCACTTCTCTTGAGGCACATGAACAAAATCATCACAACCAAAGACCCTTAAATGTGAAATTGAATTATTTTTACCCAACCACATTTCATAAGGTGTTCTATCAATAAGAGCTTTACAAGGAGATCTATTTATTAAATAACCAGCAGTACTAACAACTTCTTCCCAAAATTATTTATCTAGCTTAGCACTACTTAACATGCTCCTAGAATTTTCCATTAATGTATGGTTCATTCTTTATGCTACCCCATTTTTTTGGGGAGTATAAGCTGTAGTCTTTTGCCTAATAATTATTGCATGTTTGCAAAACTCATCAAATTCCTTAGAGCAATATTCACCCCCATTGTTAATTCTCAATAATTTTATCTTATAATTTGATTGCTTTTCAACCAAGGCTTTAAATTCCTTAAACTTAGTGAAAACTTCATATTTTGAATGCATAAAATAAATCCAAGTATATCTTGAGAAATCATCAATGAAGGAAACATAATATCAAGATCTACTCAAAGAATCAACATCCAATGGACCACATACATCCAAATGAATAAGTCATAAAAGTCCCTTAGCCTTATTAACTCCTTTAGGAAATTATGACCTATTTTGTTTACCAAACACACAATATTCATGGAAATTACTCTTTCCAATAGAATAATCAAAAATACCATCTACTAGTCTCTTATCTAGTATGGTTTTAAGACCTTTTTCACCAATGTGACCCAAATTATGGTGCCACAACATACATGCATTTTCAATCCTAGTTACGAAAGTTGAATTACAAAGAGTGGAAGCATGTAGCTTAAATAAAGTCTATGTCTGAGATCCCTTAGCAATCACCAAACTCCCTCTTACCAACCTACAACTAGACTTATCAAATGCCACATGCATTCTAGAATCATTCAACTTGGATACTAAAAGTAAATTTCTTGCAAGTCCTAGAATATGTAAAACATTATCAAGGGTTTTAACCCTCCCATCACTGAAACACAAATTTACCTTTCCCTTACCAACAATCTTCTTTATGTTTTTATCACCGAGGAAAAAATCCCCTCCATCATATGTTGAATATGTAGAAAACCACACCTTGTGATAAGTCGTATGGAAGGAGGCACCTGAATCAATAAGCCAAGCATCATTACTAATAGAGTTAATAGAAATTAAAAAAAGCAACAAAATCACCATCATCAGAGGACTTATTTGTGAAGGTTTCAGTGATTTTCTTCTTGTTTCTACACTCCTTCACATTCCCTCTCTTACCATAATTCCAACACTTTACTCTACTCTTCTTGGGGGTTTTAGAACGTCCTTTAGACTTGTCTCTCTTCTTGTCTCCTTTAGGCCCTCCTTTCTCTTTGGATATTCCTCGCACATGTAAGGCATCTTGGGAGCCTGCATTCATGGACTTTATGCTCATCTCTTCTAAAAGAATTATAGCAATGAGACTATACATCTTCAATTATGTACCACCACCACTTATGGAAACAATTAGATTTTCCTAAGATTCGGGTAAAGAGCAAAGAATCAAAATAAATTTATCTTCCTCTTCTAACTTAACATCTACAGATGCAAGTTGACTTATAGTCATATTAAAAGCATTTAAATGTTCTACAATAGAATCACCATCCTTCATTTTCAAAGAATATAAACATCTTTTGAGATATAACTTATTAGTTAAACTTTTGGTTTGGTAGATATCACCTATCCTCTTACACAAATAGTATGTGGTAGATTCTTTTAAAATATTCAAGAGGATGAAATCTGCAAGACAACCAAATGGTTCATCATGCATTCTTGTCCATTTTGTTCCAATCTTCATCGGACACTTTTTCTAGTTTCTTTTCATTCGAAACTACCAACCACTGATCTGTCTCTTCAAGGAGATCCTCCATCTTCAACTTCCACATCATGTAACTAGTACCATTGAACTTCTCACTATCTAGACGATAGGTAGAAGCCATGGTTTACAATCTTTCACAAATTTGTGAAAACCCACAAAGCAAAAGCTCCCACTGTAGCAAGAAACCTTCAACACTTAAGAGAAAAGCATCCCTTTCTCAACAAAATTGTTAGCTCTAATACAAAATGTTGTAAAAAAATGTGAAGAAAGCTTTCAATATGAAATTTAATCAATAGTAATTGCAAATCTAAATCCAAATATTAACCCTTAATATGAATATGATTGCAAAATCAAAACAAGAAAATAAAACCATAACACATGAGACCAATTTACATGGAGAAATCCCTAAGGGAAAAACTCCACAATAGAAAGAGAGAGGAAAGTATATTACTAATCCAAGAGATATTACAATAGCAATACACTTCTATGTAAAACTCTATAGAATCTGATAGCACATTGTTACCTGCAAAACTAAATGAATAACTCTAGCTCAAGGCCCCAATTTATAGAACATTGTGGGGATGAATACCACCATGGTATCACCAAATAACATATAGAAAAAACCACATGGAAAATCCCACACCTACCTCCTTTCCAACCACCAAATCCACCCAAAATAGCAACTTATAGATGCTCTTATAGTTGTCATAAGGCATCTCTCATGCATGAGCACCTAGGGAAGGAATCTATCATAAATACAATCATAAATGGTGTCATAGTCATCATAGAATCTTATGATATTTGTCATAGTGTCATAGATACTCTTACAACTTATGACGGATGTCATAACCCTCCAAAAATAGGAGATTCCAAATGGGACGCCTAGCTATTTTTTCATTTTCCTAGAAGACAAATGGTAACTATAACTTTATCTTTATATGAGTTCTTTCACCACCGTTGGTTAAATGGTTTCATAGGTCTTATGGTTAATTTAAAAAAGACATTAAGAAAATTAATTAAAGGATTTACAAGGTTGATGTCATCTAAATCCTATCATCTTCAAAGTAACATAACCATGAAAGCACAATGATAGTATGATAGTGATGATAATGATAGATACTCAAAGACAAATGATACCTTTGATTGATAATGATAACTTGATTGTTTGATAATGATTGATATTTCTTGATAATTATAGGTTTCTTTCTTCATAATTATTGATATTGATAGCTTGATAATGTGCTCTTGATCGTAATATAGGCTAGCTAGGAGATTGATAATAATGATGATCTAATACTCTAGATCTAATGATATGAAACTATGCTCTTGGTAATGTACTCTAGATCTTGTGAAATGAAAATTCTAGGGGATATGAATGAATGAAGGATTTATTTATATGCTTCACTTGATATTTGATCAATGGTGGATATTAATTGGAAAAATCAATGGATTGTAAAAATTGAGATAGGGTAAATTTTAATAAAGGATGGCTCCCTCTGCTCCAAAATATTTCGCAACTGTGACCTCCGATCAGGATTTCTGCGCATGCTCCTTAGTGAAGAACCATGGCTTGGAGGGCGTTAGGTATGCGAGTTCAGTTTTTTCAAGCCCTAAAGCAAAAACAAAGACTTTTGTGCAGGGGCATTTGCAGGTGGGGAGCGGCAGCCTTCTCCATCTTTCTGCTCTCTCGTTGGATAGCTCATGGAGGGCACTTGCGATGGTGGTCCAGGATTGGAAGATGGCACAAAGAGACCAGTCGACAGTGTTCCTCACATAGCAACGGTTGGCAATTCAAATTTGGGTGTTGTTGGTGATAAGAAAAGTTTTGTGGATGCCCTAGCCATGCGCCCACATTCTCCATGCAACATTCACCATGAGGTGAGGGGAAACCCTAGCATGTGGGATACTAGATTTACAACACCCAATCCTGATCCCCAATTGTCTCATGGCAGTGCCTCTTTGAGTCCCCCTTTTACTGTTTGGCACTCAAGCTCTGCTCCGGAGATCTGTCTTGATGACTTTGCCTATGACAAGGAAGATTATTTGGTGGATCGTGCTTTGATATGTCAGTTCACAAAGGTCTGGCCTAAACTCTGTGATCTTCATTCATGGAAATGTAGGGGAGACTTCAACACTTTCATGGGTGACCGGCTATGTAATCCCTAAAGCAACCGAGGAGGCTTTTGTAGGAGGAAGAAAAGAATAGGGTGGGGTGTACCGATTCGATCACCGCCTCCAAGATAGATTTGGATTGGACTGAAGTCAAGCAGAAGAAATCTCTTCCCTCTATCTGAATGACATTATGTTCTTCGAAGAAAAGGATTCAATAATTATTACGTAAGCAGTAGTTGTGAACTGTTTGATGTGGGTAGTCATTGGTTGCACCCTTGATGGAAAGGGCATGCATCTATTCTCCCTTTTGATGGGAGTTGTCCCTTTGACAACACTTACCAATAAAAATAAAAAAAATTGAGATAGGGTAGGAGCTAAATTTGAATTTTGATGGAGGAAAAGTTGAAAGAAAGAAATAACTAAATTTATTTAATTTATATGGATGTAATTAGGGAATAAATAAAATATTTATTTTATTTATTTATTTTAGAGGGGAAGATTTAATTTAAAAAATAAATAATTTTGATTTATTTAATTTGAGGGAGGAGCGTTAGCTAATTAAATAATTTTTTAAAATTATTTAATTATAAAGGACTAAAGATAAATTTAATTTAATTTTAATGGATGTTGGAAGGAAAATGATAAGTGGTGAATTAATTAAATAATTAAATATAGATATGATAAAAAAAAAGATAATATTTATAACTCAAAATTATTTAATTAATATGGATAGAAGAATTGATAAGGATCATGACAAGTTGAAAATGCATTAGTCATTTTTAGGTGTCTACATAACCAAATCCAAACGAAAAATCAATTCATGTAGCACCCAATGTTAACTCCCTTGGATGTAATAATGCTTCCTATATTTGTCTTGATTGTTGTAAACCCTAAATTGTATAACATTAAGAGTAATTCTACAATGGTAATAATATATTAATTTGATATAGTTTCACAAAGCCAAATATGTCTCTAAGTACATCTAATTTTCTAAAATATAGGTCGGATCTCCAAATACTTATCTTGAATGCTCCACTAAAACCCTAAGGCTTAATTTTGAAATATAGTAAAATATGATGACATCTACTACAAGTAGCTAGTGAATCAAATTTGTAAACAACTAAGTAAATTTTGATGATGTGAGATTACTCTATTTCCCACAAGAATGATCTTGCATCAAGAACTAGGAGCAAGATGAATCTTATAAAATGAGTGTGTCTAAGAGAAAATGATGAGTGCTAACTGAGTCTATGAAAGAGGAAAACCTAAATACATTATAGATTAACTCCTTAAAGGAAATGCATCCTTACCCATGGAATAAAGGGTGTAAAATTGCATCAAGAATGAGAGGATAAAAGGTCACAAAGGATAGGAACATATAAAACTCAATAATATATATACAATATCAACTAGAGAAAATGACCTATGAGGATCCATTAGAATAATTTAAGATCGAGTGGGTTAGTATAGGTGGTAGAGTGCAATAAAAAAGATATGCTACTATGTATAGTTCAACCATAATTAAGGTAGGTTAAGTAAACAAAAATGGCTAGAATAGATTTAAACCCTTTATTTATTCAAATTTGATATAAATGATATGCAACAAGAAAAAATAAATTTGAACACCTTAATAAGAGAAGGACAAACCCTAAGGCCAAAGAAAGGTTATGTAGGAATGTTAGGTTCACCATAATGTAAATAACATAAACACCTCTTTACATAAATAATCTAAGATAGTTAATTAAATAAATTAAATCAAACCTAAATTTACCTAGAGAATAGGGCTATGACTAATCATTGAGAATTATAAAAAAATAATTGTTGAAATTAAAAATAAAATTATGTATTATAATTATCTTTGATTTTGATGTTAAAGTCTTTGTCTAAGTGTCAAGAAACCTCTTTCCAAGGCAATGCAATTTTATCCTTTATTGTTGATTGGTAAATCTAACTATGCATTGTATAGAATTTCTTTCACTAGTGTGAAAGTGATCCCCATGAGTGTAGAAATAATATTGTTATGTGAAAGTGAACCTACAAACCAAAAGCCTAATATGACCCTAATTTTGTGGTTTAAAACAAGACCACCCTTATATTTTGATATTTGAATGTGCTAAGGATAGGTAGTTTTGAGGAACACCTATAGGGATCCACTACATTATAAGGGCCAAGTTCTCCTTAGTCAAACCTCTAGATGGGCCAAGATTGAGAACAAGCAAATGTGCAATATGCTCCTAAAATGATGATGAAGTCCTAATGTAATCCATTTTATCCATGTATAGTTATATTCTAGATATTTTTTTTTATCTAATCCCTAGCATGGTCCATTCTAATTAGGGATGGTCTTTAGAAAATTTGTTGTACACCATCCTAGTGTGTAATTTGAATTTAAAATTTTTCAAGTTAGATCCACATATGAGAAATTGATCCAAAATAATTTTGCACTCATATCTAATCCAAGGTGGAAAGTAGAATATTCATTGAAGGAGATGAAATATTGAGATGAATGATGGTAATTTATGAATGGATAACGTTGTTTGCCAACTTCCTTCCATATGAAATGAACCATATTGTACTCTAATCAATATATTAAAGATAGCCTAATCATCATAGGCCTAAAACTTTAAAAAAAAGACAGAAGTTCAATTTTTACCATTACAACTTTTTATCTATTTAGATATTTTATACGCAACTTCTTAAATGATATGTGGGTCAATATGCACAAACAACATAGTCCAAATATGATTAATGTGAATGGTTACCCTAGGTTGTATTCACTATTGATATGGGACGTCAATATTGTAACCTAAGGTGACACTTGAATCTAAAAATATATAATGACCATAAAAATTCTTATTTCCTTTTGACCCAAGTCATAAGCTCTTTGGATGTGACCATCTTATTTCTAAATCTAAACATTATCTTCTATATATCATATTGCTTTTATTGTTAAAAATGACCCAAAAGAGATCATGACACATATTTATATTAATGGAAAGAGTATTACAAAAGATTGAGTTGTCCTAGCACAAAACTTAGGTGGAGACAAACAAACTTGTGTAAAAAAAGATACATAAATCAATTCATCTTCCAAAAAAACCCAAACACAATCAATTATACAATAAATTCAAAAAATACAATCAAACACTGCCATATAAAAATAGTATATACATACTAAAAAAGCCTATTTAAAATATATAATATTTAAAACCCTTCTAATATCAATATTCATAACAATAAAAAAAAACAATTAAGTCAATGGGACCTTGGTCTGCTGGTGAAGTTGAATGATTCTAAATGGCGAGGGATCAAGTCTTGTTGAGTGCAAGGCCCTAACATCATAAGGGATGAGGTAGGGATCGTGCCCCAGACGACTTTGATGGAATAGATACCCCAAAAACAGCTAAAACTTAAACAAATTACCAAAAATACTAGTGGAGAAGCAGCTTAACACTAATTGCTATCACTAGATCTATCTAAATCAATCATTCATTAGATTCTAGAGAAACCTCTAGGACCAACTATGAAAACAAACCTAATTAAAAAAAAATTGATGCGCAATTATTATTATTATTATTATATACTTTTTCAAGTAAAAAAGCCTCCACTACGAGATGGAAAAGATTGTTGACATAACTTGTTTAGAGGAAATAAGAATGAAATGAATGAATGAAAGATTTTAATGACGTCCGCGAGACCAAACAGTCTATGGGACCGAGACAAAACAGGCCTAATTTGTCTTCATACTCTTTTCCAAGTCAGATCTCCTGCTGTTAAGTTTGACTAGAAGGCTAGCCGTCTGATTAATCTTATCTTCCTCAAATAGCTGGTGCATATTGTCCACTTTCAAACTATTTTCATGTTGAGTGCGGATATCCTCGTAAGCAATGCATTCCATGATGAAGTGCCATTCTGTTTCCACAACCCCTTTATTGCAGAAAATACAAGTTCTTTCTTCCCAAGTTTCCTTGGGTATCTTCCACCCACCGGTCTCACATCTAGGTGATGTGATCCCGTCCTCAATAAGAATTTATTGTTATGACTTTTGTGTACCGCCCCACGTGGAGGAGAGAAGTTCCACATGGGAAAGTCTCCATCCAAAAAAAGAAACTGTACGACTAAATGATTCGATTTTTAGTGGAAGCTTTTTCCACGTGGGTAGCCTTTTTATAGCATTAGTGGAACTTTCCTACCGACAATTTATTCATAGCTGTACCAAATAAAACGTACCTTAAATAACTTACGTATCAATTAAAATAAATAATTAGAATTCAACTAAGCGTTGAGATTAATAATTAACATAAAAGGAGTTTTTCCTTGTTGGGGAGAGGGGTGGGTTTTAGTTTTATTTTTGGAGTAATTAATAAAAAAATTATTGTTTAGGATTAATTGTGTTTATAGTTTAGTATTTTGGTTTGAGAAAGTTAAAAAATATGTTTAAATTAGGAAATTAAGTTATAAGAGTGGGTTTTTTAAGAATCAAATTTGTATTTTGTGTAATGGAAGGAGAGAAAGTTCTCGAAGAATTAATATTTATTCTAAGGTAATGGATAGTAGAACAAGTTTAGAGTTGAGGTTAGTTTATACACAAAAAAAGAACAAATTAACAATCAAGATGATTATTGCTTACAACTTCAAAATTTTGTACAAAGTAAGAAGGTAAAAGGGAAAGATAATAATTAATTAACCTTTAATTAATTATTAGTCTAATTTATTCGCATGCACTTAAACTAAGCATAGAAATTCTTTATTCAGTTAACTAAGTGTTTCCTATTAGCTGAAGTGAGCAATTATTAGGGTTGCTCCTATATAGCACTCAACCCTCATTGTAATTATCTCTCGACCTTTCATATATTTTTGATAGTCTCTTACTTTAGTAGCTTTTTCTTGTTGAGGAATATAGCAATTATTTGTTCATAGATCTTTCGTGTGGAAGGTGTCTTTGTTCATTGTTTGATCCTGTGACTCATGGTTTTGTGGTTTTCACAATTCTAACAATATTTGTGTCAAGTCTAATAGTTATAATTATTTATGAAGATAATGGTTAATTTAGTTATTTCAAATTTAGTTAAAGATTAAAAAAAAATACTCCTTCCATATAACATCAAAAAATAATAGTCGTGTAGGGAAACATAAAGTGCACAAAATTACATGATTTGATGTATATGTTTAGGGTCAATAATTGATTTGGTATTTTTGGACATCCTAACAAAATCAAAGTTGATGTGATTGCATCTTTGATATATAATTCTCAAACAATAAGACTTAAGTACTTAACTTACCAAATAAGATATACAAATTTAAGATTCATTCAACTTTCCATGTTAAAATTCAAGGAATACAAATTTAACCTTCATAAATATTAGATCTTAATTTTTTTTTTGATATTTTTACTTTGTTTTTAAATAGCTAAATAATATCTCAAATTTGAAGGGTTGAGACACTTTTTTCCATTAATATTTATTTAATATTATTTATATGACTTGAAATAAATAACATTTCAAATAATAAAAGTTCTCAAAATTGAAAGTAATTTTTATTGCAAATTATGAGCTTGTGTTCTTAACCATTTTTATAATAATTAAAATTTAGATTTGTTGTAATTATATATGATTACATGAAGGTGAAAATTACCTATCTTGTATTTTTTGTTTTATATTGGACTTATTTTGATTGAGTTGTTCTTTAAATATAATGACTAGTCTTCATTTTGTGCCTTGCACACAAATGTCCCATTTTACTTTGACAAAGTGTAAGGACCTCACTTATTTGTTTTTTTTTACTTTGTGCTTTCTTGCTTTTGGTTGATTTTATTTAATTTTAGATTTGATCTTTTTGTCTTGTGTTTATTTTGGAGATTTTACCTTCTATTAGATTTTCAAAGTTGGTCATCCTAGCATGATTTTAAAGGAATCTATGAAACTCTAACCTTTTTTGTGGATCAAGTTTGTCAACAATTTGTTACATCACCTTTTGGAATTTTAGAGTTGATCATCCCAAAAATGACTATCAAGTACCTCCAAAATCATGACTCTTGGCAAGGGACATGACATCACCCTAAGCTTCCACCCTATTAAATGTATTAGTGGCAATTTCCTTATGCATGTTGTTAACCTTTTATTCTCATTGTTAGGCCATTGTTTATCACTTTAAGTTTTTTTGCATGCTCTCTCATGTTTTGGAAATTGATTTCTTGTCTCTTTACTAACATATGACCTAGTGAGAGTATGTCATTACTAGAGAGTGAGCTTTCTCATGCGTTTTCCTATGTTTCAATTCCTATTGATAGTTAGTGTGTTTATTGTGCATGGTCGAGCACTTTCTCATGTGTTTTCTTATGTTTCAATTCCTATTGATAGTTTGTGTGTTTATTGTGCATGATCGAGCACTCACCTTTAGCCTTTCCATATAAGTTCCCTCACTATTTACCAAGTAGGGTAGGTCCTCCCTAGCTTGTAATGGTAAATTTGAGTCTTCTTTTTGTTAATTTTTTATTTTGTTTCTTTTTCATTTATGTGAGTTGTGTGTTTTGTGTGCTAGGGAAAATAATTTTATGGTGTCATTGTTTACCTCACTTTATACTTTATTTTATTTCTTTTTTTTTTGTTTTTCTTTATGTTCATTTTTTGGTTTTTAGGTGCCCTAGTTGTATGAGCCTTTTTTTCCATTTCACAAGTCCATTTTTAAAGTTTTGGAGTATTTTGTCTTATGACATTGTGATGATTCCACACACCCATAAGCCAAAATAATAGGCATAAAACTTATGGGATTTTTCTTGATCATTATGTTCCTAGGATGAATTCTTTTAAAAACCCAAAACCCTAACTCCTATACTTATAATGTATTTTATCTAAATTTTCAAATTTGAGGTATCGTTTATCCTCCTAATTGGGTACATGTTCAATGTTCTCTTCAGATCTTGAATTTGATACTTGGTTTAATTCCATTTATTTTTAGATTTGATGTTTCATTCATCATTGAGTTTTAATACCCATTTGGGGTGTCTCTAAAGTTTGACTCTCATAGTTGGTTTTATTCCATTCATTTTGGGATTCATTATTTCATTCATCCTCATGTTTGAGTACCCATTTGATATTGTCTTCAAATTTTGACTCCCATACTTGGTTGTTAGGTTAGGTGACATCAATCTTGCAAACCTATGTTATTTTTATGTCTCCATGTTTCTTGGAAAGTGTCTTAGGGGATATGTGAGAAATTCATTTAATATTGGCATATTATAATTTAATGTTGGTGGAGGTTACACATCATTAGAGGATAAAGTATCCCTCCTAGGTGTTTTCATTAGGAATGTGAAAGGTCCTTAGTGGGTGCCCAAGTTTGGAGGGAAATATTTGTTCATTGGTGTGTCATCTAGAAATTGAAAAGTCACTAGAGCATCCTGAATGGTAGAAGATGAAGAGGCTATTGGTTAGATGCCCATGTTGAAGCCTTGTGCATATTAATTTATTTATTATCATGACTCTTGGTCTTCTAAGGAAGGGGTTTGGTTTTTTCAAGTGGTTTTGGCACCTCTTATTTCAATTTGCCATTATAGTTTTGCCACCCACAAGTTCTATAAATTGGACCCTTGAGATGGTAATTTCATCATGTGTTATTGATAGGTGTATGAAAGCATTCGGGTTGTAGAATATCATCAAGGAAGTGTATTGTGTTGTATCTCTCAAGTGTGAAGATAAATAATATATTTTCCCTCTTTTCTCGTGTGGATTTTTTTCCCAAAAGGGTTTCTCCATGTAAATATGATGTCATATTTGTTTGTTGATTTTTCTATTATGGTGAATGTGCAATCACATATATATAAGCTGATTTGGTAATCTTTGTGTGATCGATTTTAAGTGTGTAATAAATGTAGATTAAAACAAATCAAACACACCAATGCAACATTATATTGAAGAAAACTAATTAAAAGATAAACAAACTCTTAAAACAACAGTTTCTTCAATGACGTCCCATTTTCCTCTATCTCCAATATTTTTGTTGATTCTAGCTTGCTCTCATATTGTATGCTAGGCTCAACAAACGGTCTTCCTAGAGAACTAGAGAACGAGATTGAAGATGAATGCATGCTATGCTAAGATATGATTAACATGCTTAAACTAAACATGATTACTAGAATGTAAAATTACAAAATTATGAATGCTATAGCTGATAATGAAAGTTGAGAGAGAGATGGAAGGTTTCCTCTTGCACAATTTTTCCCATTCAGAACTGAAGGAAAGTTGCCATTTGAGGAGTGAGTTGGAAATAAATCTCATAATTAAATAAATAAATTTATTTAATTACATGTGATGATGAATTTAGAAGTTTGCATAATTAAATAATTAATATTTAATTATGTGTGAGAGATGAAAATGGAAGGTAATTAAATATTTAAAATATTTAATTATGTGTGAGAGATGAGAATGGAAGGTAATTAAAAATGTAAAATATTTAATTATGTGTGAGAGATGAAAATGGAAGGTAATTAAATATTTGAAATATTTAATTATGTGTGAGATGAAAATGGAAGGTAAATAAAAATATTTAATTATGCATGGAGTGAGAAAAGGTGTTAAATTATATATTTGTAATATTTAATTTAACTGTGAGATGAAGAAAGTGTTTGGAGGAATATTCCATTATTTGAATTCAAAAATTCAAATTTAGAATAACATGATAATTAATATAAATAAATTATAAAATTTATCTAATTTAATTAAGAGGAAGATGGAAGATGGTAATAATTAAATAAAGTTATTTATTTAATTAAGGTAGAAGAATTATAAAAGTGAAAAATATAAATAAATAATTAAATTTATTTATATGTAGATGATTTTAGAAGATTAATTAAATAATTCATATTTAATTAATTAACAAGCTTTATTAACTGTGACTATTTTTAGATGTATAGATTTTGCCCCTCTTTGAAGTGATGTGATGAGACCATAAATTGTCTCATATTTTATCAAAGAAAATCATTTATTTCTTCTTAATGCATTAATGTTAAAGTGGATTTGAGTGATGATTGAAAGTCTTTAGCTTGTTTAAAGTAGAATATAAAGTAGATGTTTGATTTATTTTTAGTAATTATATGTGATCCAAATTGCCTCTAATATGTCTCCATGAACTATTTAAGATGATATAATGCAGATAAATGAGTTATAAAATAACTCATGGTAAGAAGAAGCTTCATTAGACAATTGCAACAGAGAGCTCTACACTTGAGATAGTTAACTCCTAAAATCTTTAGAAGGATTTGAAGAAGTAATGAGAAGATGGAGAAGACTTCCAACACATTCCTACATTCATGCAAAATCATGGAGCATCAATCATTCCAAAATTAATGGGATGAGCATTTGTTTCATGTTAAGTTCAAAGATCTCTCACAATTATTACATTTCATGATTCCTTCTTCCACCAAAGATAGTTCAAGCTACCACATCAATCAAATGTTGTTGCATGATTATAGCATGCTATTCATGTTAATGATCAATGATTTTTGCAAGCAAAGTGAAGAATAATGCCTTCATTCACGTGGAGAACTGAAGACTTCATAAATATCAGGCATTCAGAAATAGTCAAAAATGCAGTCTCAGTAAAACGGCGATATCTTCCTCATTTCTCAACGAAATTTGAAAATTCAAAATGATCTGGAAATTAGATTTGAAGATCTAAAAACCATTTTTAGTATTTGGCATGATTTGTAGCAAGGAAGGACCAGTAAGCGTCAGAAAATGACTGAGACAAAAGTGGCCTGATGGAGGACAACAACTTCAAGTTTCTTAAAGTTTCATAAACGACCCCTCAAAATAGGATCTTGGATCCACATTCTTAGTGGATTGATATAGAATATGAATTATATAAATTCAATGTAATAATTTGATCAAAGGGAGGGGATTAGAAAGGCTTGTTTCAGCCTAAGCAAATAGAATAGATCTAGTTTCATTTACCAACAATGTATTTCCAACTTTCTATAGTAAATTTGAATTCAAATAAGACTTTTCATTTCCAGCAAGTGTCAAGTAGTTTATCCTTTTAAATTCTTGCAAGTGTTTCTTATATTAGTTCTCTTTCATGCAAATTCCCTTTCATGCAAATAAGATTTATTTTTGCAAGTAGATTGACTATCAAGCAAGTTTTCTACTTTCTCTCTTGCATACAGCCATGGACACCACCAACCATGGACACCACCTTGGATTGATAAATTAAATGATGAGGATTACAATGACCCCATCATGATGTGTGAAACACATTTCTTCAAAGAAAATATTCCTACCTTTGCTACATTTTATTTTTCCCCTGGTCGAGAAAATTTAACTAATATGCCCCTGATATGAACCTGATATGTTTTTGATTAAGAAATGCAGCTGATATTGATGATGCCCCCTCGGGAGGTAAATCATTGATGGTGAGAAAAATTTTGATTTGATGATGAAATTCTGATGATGAGAGGGATGCAGTGATTTAACTCTCGATAATTGATTAAAAGATGCCCCAGTTTGAAAAATAAGGTCAAAGTTTGGTCAATAGATAGATAAATTGTCTTATCATCATGTTGATAGGGATAGAAATGATAGAAAATCTGATGATGAATTGATAACTTTGCTTCCTAAAAATAAGAAAACAAATAGTAGATAGATGATAACTGTGCTTCCATTGAATGAAAAACAAAGAGTAGAATGATTGATTGATTGTATGATTTGTTGATAACTTTGCTTTAGAAAACAAAGAGTAGATGATTGATATGATTTCTGATAAATTTTCTTTCTACGATAGAAAACAAATAGTAGATGATGTATTTGAAAACATATTTGCATTCATGTTTGAAGTACAAATAGGAAGATGATTTGATTGTTGATAAATTTGCTTTCGTGAAAAAGAAAACAAATAGTAAATGATGATATAGTAGATTGATTTGATATTCAGATAGATTGATTTAGCATTGATTTTATGATATGAGTCACTTAGATAGAACACTTGATATGGTTCACTTGATATGAGTCACTGATATGGGTCACTTGATATGAGTCACTTGATATGGTTCACTGATATGGTTCACTGATATGGGTCACTTGATATGGTTCACTGATATGGGTCACTTGATATGGTTCACTGATATGGGTCACTTGATATGGTTCACTGATATGGGTCACTTGATATGGTTCACTAATAGATAGATATGAGTCTGATTGATTTGTATGATGTGAAG
>VDFB02292515.1:0-25723 GCA_007258455.2 Sequoia sempervirens | reverse complement strand
AAACTTATATTTTCTACATTTTTCTACTACTATAAATAGGCTTAATGCCTTTAAATCAATAAAATTTACCTTGTTTTAACATCTTCTTTGTTCTAATATGTTATATTTTCTACATTTTTCTACTACTATAAATAGGCTTAATGCCTTTAAATCAATAAAATTTACCTTATTTTAACATCTTCTTTGTTCTAATATGTTGTATAATTTTTGTTATCTTCATATTTGAAGGATTTTGTTATTTTAATATAGATTTATGTGATGTATAAATAATTTGTAATAATTATTTTTGGATTTATTTCCCTCTTGGTATCTATAAAATCTCCTACCTCTATCCCATCTACAAGAGTTCAGAAAAGAAGACCTATATGAGTTTAAGCATTTTTCTATTCTTCTTTTCTATGTGAGCAAGGAGGAAACTCATTAATATTTATTTTCATCTCCCATAATTTAATCTATTCCTTTTCCCTAGAAAATAAGTAGAATGAGATTAGTGTATAGGTTTAATTTGTATTGGGTTGTATCAACACATGCATCTAGGTTTAATAAATGAAGTATAATTATATGGATGTTTGATCTCATTCACAATGGTCCCAAAACCTTATATAATTCTCATTGTGTCACTAGATTGTTAAACAAGTTCAACAAAGAGTGCAAATTTAGGAGATTTTTTTTTGGCACACTTGGTGAGACAAGTTTGATGAGATTTACATCATTGCACCAAGGAGATTTGGTGTTTCCCTCAGTGCATTGTAGTTATTACATAAACATACAAGCACCTAGTGATTAAAATTTTAAGAAACTCCAAATCAAATCCACTTATTTAGGTAGTCCAAATTCTTAAATAAATTCAAGGATTAGTATTTAGGTTATATTCTTGATTTTTCCTTACAAAAAAATTCAATCTTCTAGTGACTTTATTGGTATGTACTTAGTTCTCAAGAAAAAGATTTGATTGCTTTTTCTTTAAAATATTTTGAATTGATCTCTATCTTCCTTGAATACTTTGGTATATCAAATATCATGGAAAAAAAAAATTCTTCCCTCCGTTTTGAGAAAATATAGCTTTTATGCTTCCCTATCACCTTACCAAACTAATAATGCTCCTAGCTTTATTTTAAATACCCCTCCTTCAACAATTTCTCATCATTTTGCTAGTTCTTACCTACCTCCCACCCCTAGTTAGATGTCTTTGAAACATACCTATGCTTATAATAATCCTCAATAATCCTATTTTATGCCCAACTAGCATGAGTATTCTTCTAATCAACCCTGAAATATGGACAACATGGAGATTCAAAGTTTGAAAGATATGTTTTTATCTTTATGAGAAAAATAAAATGTTTTTCGATTAGAGGTAAAAAATAGGTTTTGAGGGGCCCGAAACCCTTTACAAAAGAAAGTAGTTCAAACTAAAGAAAGCTACAATAAGTATATATCAACCCATATAAAGTGAACCAACAACAAAAAGTCAGCCAAAAAGGAGGACCCCAACTAGCAGCACTACATATTTTTCAAAATATCAGCTGCCTCCACGTCGCTCTCTACAGCCTTCTAAGCATCATCTAAGACATCAGAAAATTCTTTGCTAGGATCCCCAACCTAAGCCTTAGACTTGTTTCTAGTTCTAGCACTAGGCCCATTCGTGTTCACCTCATTAATCAAAACATTATTCTTATCCCCATCCTTATCAACAGATACCTCCTCCTCCATTAGCTTGCCACCATCACCAATCTCTTTAGCATGAACAATTTTGTTGTGATTATTGGCACTAACATAAGGAGAGGTAATACCAACAAACTCAAATTCAACAACAGACTTAGTCACCTCCCCACCCTTGACCACACTAGCACAAATTTTCTCCAATTGATCCTCAAGGGTGAGAACTCTACCTTCCAGATTTTGTTTCATCTTAAGAGTTTCCTCCACCACAATATTCAAGGAATTAAATAATTCATCAATTTGGTTTTGAATAAAGGACTCTTTAGCCTTACTCAGCACACCCCTTAATTTGACATTTGATATATTAAGTTCATGAAAAAACCATTTGAACAATTTGAACAAAACAATGGAACCCTCTCTAGAAATTCCCAGAACATCAACAATATCTTCCCACTCAAAATTAAAAAACCCCTTCCCAACAACATCTTCCTCCTTAGAGGAGCTTACCTTATCCTAATTGGAAGAGACTTCCTTACCTTTCCCAACAGCAATCAACATCTTGATTTTATGAATGGAATTCACAATCTCCTCAACCACAACCTTTCTTTTCTTTGGCCACTCTAGGTTTGTAGTCGGGGTATCCACAGCATAATGTTCACCAGCAACCACAACCTTACCTTTCTGCTACAAATCTAGGTTCACAACTAGGGAATCATCATCATCCTGTCCACCCATCATCGTGAGAGGAGTGACCCTCTCCAACATTTGACTCGCAAACCTTAGAACTCATTTCTTCTTACTTCCCTCCTTCAGCTCCTTCTTATGCTTAGTCACAAGGGGTAGTGACGATGCCTCACCATACAAATCATTCTTCTCCTTCATGCTAATAATAAAAAAATTAACAACCACCTCATCACTACAAGTCTCATAACCCTTGTTAGGGCACGACTCCCCTTTCTTATACTTTCCCACAATAGGGGGTTGTGGACCCACCTCCATAGACGCAAGAGTCTAGGAAAATTTCCACATCCACCTCAAAATCCGACTCCTTTTCCAAAATAAGTTCTCTTCTTCCCTTTTTACTAGCTAACTCCTCTTCTAAGATAGTCTCGTAATCCTCTGTCAGCTTAGCCTACTTACCCTTCAGGGTAGCAATTGGCTTAGCCACCTCAAAATATTTAGCATATTCTAAAATTAAAAGGATTAACCCCACATGCAAAAAAAGATTTTTGGGGTTTCTCTTATGGTCCTTAAGACCAGAATCCAGCGACACAAGGAGATAATAGGGAAAGGAAATCCTTTTCTTGTGGTAGAAATGATTAAGCATAAGGAAGTGGTAAGCATTTACCATGGAGAAGCATCCTTCTAGGGTGATATAACGCATGAGTTCCTCCATCGCATCTCCCCACAACACCTTGAGAGAGCTCCTTTGGTAACCCCCACTCTTTGTAGTCTTCAAGTCACTAGCTTCATCCCCCTTGAAGAAGATTTGCATAGTAGTTTGTGACTCCTTCTTGTCTCTAAATACTTTCATACCATCCATGGGAAAACTAGTGATATTTTCTATATAGTCTTCATTCACATCAAACTTCATTCCGCCCAACATCAACATCCTATTGTTCCATGCTTTTGCAAATAATGTTGTAATATGTGGATTGTTACCATGCAATCGCTCCAGGTAAGGAGTTAACCCTCCTTTCTCTAACACCTTCCAAACCTCTGACTTCTTCTTGACAGCTTCATAGGAGAAGAGCTTTATGTGGTTCCTATCACCACCCATGTCTACAAAATTTGCAAAGTCTAAAATCTTGAGAGCTCTGAATGCAGTGAGAAGAAACTTCAGGAAGACGATGCAAGGAATTCCCAGAATTCATGTGAAAGCATAATTAAGGCAGGATAGAATTATGATCCTATAGTACCATTCCCTATGGATATCAACCACCATACCATTAGCTCAATTCAAATTTGGCTTACCATCCCTCCACATAATCATCGGCCATGTGAAGATAGTCATGCATGCCGCAAGCCATAATAAATCCTCAAGCAATTCAAATTTGGAAATCATGATTAATACCTAGTACTGCCTCTATTGGGAGGGGGTCATTCAAACCCCATTAACTAACACCTCTTACTCCAATATTGGAGAAGAAATCCTCTAATCCATTGCCCTCTCTCAAAATATGAAAGATGTAATATTCATCAAAAGAATTAAGAATATCAATAGAGTCCCTAATCAAAGAATCAAAGTGCATTAAGAGAATCACCCTCCAATAAAACTTTCTATAGCCTTTGACTTGTGCTAGCTTAATACCATGATAGGCTATAGCCACTTTTGCATAGTGGTTTGTCTAGATTCCCAAAAGGAGCGCCACATCAGAGAGGAGCCTGCCATTAGAATTTTTTATCACTCCCCAACAACCTGCAGGTCTCAGATTCCCTTTAGCAGCTCCATCAAAGTTAACCTTCACCTAGCCATCTAGAGGAGCTTTCCAAACAACATCTTCCTTAGAGGTTTTCCCTTTAGTCATCGGGAGGGATATATCATAGGGAAACTTCCACTTCTATGCTATAGAGATATCAGAGGAGCCGAGATTAATCTTTGGCCCATTGTGAAAAGTGATCCCAGACACAAAATTTTCTTTAATAGCTGGACATATTTAATAGGCCACAGAGATAGTAGGGAGGGAAGAATTCCTAAAAATTTGGTTATTACACTCAAGCCAAACACCCCAAGCAATGTGAGGAAGAGAAAGAGACCAAAAAATTAGAAGAGTAGGATTGAACGAAGGGCCAACCCATTGAGACCACAAATCTTTAATTGAAGTAGGAAATGCCCAACTTAGGTTCGAAAGAGAGAGAACATGGGCCCACACCATTCTAACAAATCTGCAACCAATTAGCAAATGGAAAACACTTTCGATTTCCTCTTCACAAGAAAACACCTGTTAGGCATCACAAAACTTCTTTTGACCAAATTGTCAGTTGTTAATATCTTGTTCTGGAAAAAGAGCCAAAAGAAAACATTAACCTTAGGAATCAATCTAGAGAACCAAATAGAGGCCCAAAAAGGAGCAGGACCAACAAAGGAATCATTCATATGAATAGTTGAGGCAAGAGAGAAGTTACCATTAGAAGAAGGCTTCTAAAAAAATTTATCAAAAGAAGGGAGAGAAGGAATATGAACCAATGAAAGGGCCTTAAAAATATCCTCCAGTCTTTCCCATCAACCTCATGTAGCCTTTTCCAACAACCACCCTCAATATAATAAAAAAAAAAATTGCCAAACCTCCGCACACATAGGTCCATGAAAGGTTGAGCCCATGGCTCATCTTTAAGATGCCTATTTCCAAACTACATGTCTTCCCAAAACAAAATATTTCTACCATTTCCCATTTACCAAAAAATACCCTTGGGCATAGGCCTACAGGCCTTAGCCATACAATTCCAAAGAGCAGAACTAGATGGGGGGAAATTCATGCAATAATAACCCCCTTATACCATTAGCACCACGTAAGTATTTGCTCCAAGAAATTTTCACCCATTCACTCTTAGCTAGCATAAGGTTCCACAACTATTTTCTAGGAAGGGAAATATTAAACTCTCTAATTTTGCATATTCCAAGACCACCAACCATTTTTGGTCTACAAACATTATCCCAAGAAACCAAATGCATTCTTCTCTTATCCTCAACACTGAACCAAAGGAAATTTTTTCTAAATTCCTTTCAATTTATCCACAAATTTCCTAGGCATAAAGAAAAGACTAAGAGAATAAACAGTAAGATTCTAAAAAGTAGATTTAATCAACTGCACTTTCCCAACTTGGCTCAACAACACACCCTTCCAACCAGCCAATTTAGAATTAAATTTATCAATCAACCCACACCAAAAGGATTCAGGAACATTAGAGAACAAGGGAAGACCCAAATAAGACCAAGGAGTTCTCCAATCTAGCACAACAAGATTCTAACAATTTTAGTCTGCCTATGGACCAAAGTGTTGAAGAAGAAAATAACACTCTTGGGTAAGCTAACCTTTTTCCCTAAAGTAACCTCATACTTTTATAAAATAATCTTAACAGACTTAGCCTCCTTTATAGATGACTGTCCAAGCATAAGAGAATCATCCACAAACTGCTGATGGGAGAAGATAAGATTGTTGGAAGAGGGGGCTAACCTAGACATAACACCAGTGCCAATAAATCTCTGGATGAGATGACCCAAAGATTCCACCATGATAATAAATAGAAAAGGAGATATAGGATCTCCTTGCCTCAGTCCTTTGGAGCAATCAAAGAGAGGTGAAGGAGATCCATTGATAAGGACAAAAAACTAAGGGGTGGAAATAAGCTGAAGCACAAGAGCCACCAATTTCTCCCCAAAACCAAAAGAGGCCAAAATATTAGAAAGCATGCCCCAATCAATTCTATCATAAGCTTTAAGTAAGTCAAGCTTTAGAATAAAACCAACATGCTTATTAATAGTAAGAGAGTGAATATTCTCAAAATTTTCCTACTAGCCACAAACCCATTTTGCTGAGGTGAAATGATAAGAGGCGGGATCCTTTGCAATCTAACCGCCAACACCTTAGAGAAGATCTTATAAACTGAGTTACATAAGCTAATAGGATGAAACTAATCAAAAGAAGCAACACTAGGTTTCTTAGGCACAAGAATAATAAAAGGGGAGTTCAATTCCTTCAAAAGAGAACCAGACCTGAAGAACTCCTTGGTAGTCACAACAACATCCTTAGCAATAATTTCCTAGGACTGAAAAAGAACATAGGGAAGCCATCTGGACCTAACGTCTTATTTCCTTCAAAAGATAACACAACACTCCTAATTTCCTCCGCTGAAGGAATGAACACCAATTTCCTATTAATATTATCATTTAAGAGCTTAGGGATATCCCTAAGAATATCCTCTTAACTCACCAAGTCAATCTCCCCCTCCTTCAAAAGCAGCTAAGAAATGTAGGAGGAAGCAACAAACTACAAATCGACATCCTTCTCCAACACTTGATTATTGAAATTGATCATTTTGATTTGGTTAGAAGCCCTTTGTTTAAGCGTAGAGAGGTGAAAAAACATAGTATTCCTATCCCCACTTTTCAACCACATAATCGTAGATCTTGATGGAAAAATATGTATGATTGAGATGCGATATGGATAGAAAATAGGTGAGAATGGATGCAAGTGAAAGTATTTGGCTAAGTATGGCTCAAGTGAAAATTTTGCAAGAGTTTGGTTAGCACAATGATCTCCCTCCAAAATGAGAGAAATTAGGGGTATTTAAAGAGAATTTTGAATTCTCTAGAGAAATGGACGGTTGAGATTAAACCAACAAGGTCAAGATGTAGGGCCATGGTGAGTTAAGAACTCACAAGCCCTCACATTTTGACATGTGGCATGTGAAGTGGCTTGAAAAAGATGATGTGGACATGACATGGAGGTACCACATAGTACCTTGGAATTTGGACAAGATCTCCTCATAAAGGAGATCTTTGTCCATATGTGGGTGAGAGGACATGTGAGGAATTAAAAATTCCTCAAATATCCACATGGGAATGAGAGAAAGAATTTAAAATTCTTTGAAATGCATTGGGGGATTAAATGCGAATTAAAAATTCACATGGGGAAAGGGTACCTTCTCCAAAAGGAGAAAACCTTTAATATGGTTGACTTAGGACACATTCCATAAATGACATGGAGATTAGGTTGACCTAATTAAGTGATTAAGGTTGTGCAAGTACCTGATTAGACAAATTAATGACATATTAGAGGCAAGTGGGAGAAGGGGAAGAGTTCACATGTGGCTTGATGTGACAAGTCAAAGATCACATGGGGAAGAGAAAAAAGAATTTAATATTCCTTGGAAGGATAAAAAATGAATTAAAAATTCCTTGAGAGGTTGATTAGGCTAGTTAATGAAGGATTAAAGGAGGTTTAGGTGGCTAAGAGAGATTAGAGGCCAACTTGCAAAATTTGGAGGATGTGACACATCCTAATCAAGGATTAGGCATGCACATCCCTAATGATGAGATTAGAAGTGGATTAGGATTAGATAAAAATGATGGAGGATGTGACATATGAGGAATTAAATAAATGCCATATTTATTTAATTCATTTGATGAAAGGGGGAAGGTATTTAATTATTTAACTAGATACCTTAGGGATTAGAAGAAATTCAGAGGTATTAATTAAATAATAGTGATATTACTTAATTAATGCGGATAAGGAGATGTTTAGATGAAAAGGAATAAATTTGGATAAATTAAGTGTCCAAATTTAGGTGTCTACAACTCCTTTGAGAATTCCTCCTCCTTAGCAACAATATTATGCAATCTGGAGAGGACATTGTAAGGAAAGCTATGATGCGGAAAAAACTCTCCTAACATCAAAACCTCAGGGAAGAATGTAGATACACTTTAAAATTTACAATTACAGTCCAATTAAGATGCACTTGAAAGCAATAATAGAAACAGAGTATTAGACAAACACATATGAACACCAAATTTACGTGGGAAAACCCTTACGGGAGAAAATCCCACCACACCAAGAGAAGTCACTTTGTATTACAGTAATAGAGATTACATACAAATATCAAACTTATCTTTCTAATGTCATTTTATAGCAGCATTCACTATGATCAACCTTGTACAAGAAACATTCTAGTTACAGCCTTCTCATAATAGAATTCACACTGATACACCTCAAAAAATTCATCTACCATCCATTCATCGAACTAATCATCCAACCATCGAACTAGACAACATTAAAAACTGCAAAGTAAATCCATGTCGCTTCCAATCTATTGAACTTCCTCTCAGTAATGGCCACAATAGTCCAACTACTAGCAGTTCCCATTCGGCTTCTCTGATTGGTCGAGTACAAGCCACGTAGGTTAGTCCTCTCTTGGTCAAAGGATTCAATCTATGTAGGCATGTTGGTGAGACACTAACCGTGTCTCGCTGATGCCACAAAGCTAGCATTCGATATCACCAAGAGTTCATACTATCAGCAAGATGTTATACTGAGTCCAGAAAACTATCGCTAAGACTTCCTCTTGTCGCCAAGACCTTATACCGAAGTTCAACACACATATCGCTATTGCCAAGATTTATCGCTATCGGTGAAACATCATACCGAAGCTCCAAAAGTCACATAGACAATAGAATTCCATTCAGTGAGACAATCGTCTTTCAAAAAGACATCACATCGATGTTCACAAGGTATTCCAAAGTGTTCAATAGTCGGCAAGACTTATCATCCTTCGCTGAGAGATCATACCAAGTTATTTATGTTATTTTGAAGCCTCAAGTCATACTGAGCACTAAACAACAGTCGGCAAGACTTCTCTCCATTGCTAAGACTTCACACCGAGACCTTTGTGCTACTCTGAGTGTATATCGCTGGTGAGACACACCAACTGTCGCCAAGAGTTCTTCCCGAGTGTTCAAGTCACCCTGATGTCTCCAGGATAAAGTTGTTGGTGAGACATTCCTTGTTGATATGAGTCATACCAAACATCCAAGACACTCCCCGAAGACTTCATACCAAACGCTGTCAGTGAGACATCCATATCGGTAAGACTTCTTAACGAGCCACCATATGTTACTCCGATGACTCCATGTGTAACACCCTGTCGATGAGACTTTGGCTATCGTTGGGACTTCACACCGAAGCAAGCCTTTCAGCCAAGGGTATCCCTGATATATGATAAGAATGGCCTATCAGCCAGAGATCTCTACATGGCAGAGGGTTACAATGACTGCCACAAGTCACAACGATAGGCTCCTTCAGCATGACTAAAACATTGTCTCGGTGACCTGTACAAACCACAAGATCCAAAGATGCTAGTCAGCCAGACTCAAAGCATGTCACACCAAATTGGCTCTCTTAGAGGTTTCAGCCTGTGGGATTGAGGCATATATTTCCAATAATCTCCCACTTGACAAAGATCACACAGGCACCTCCAGAGCACAACTAGCTGCTTGCAATCATTCATGCAAAATCTCTCTAGAACAGTCCTGATATACTTACTCTGACTGAGCCAAAGTTTTCTACTATTTGTGTCCCTAGTTATTTCCATCTGCAGAATATACCTTGCTGCACCAAGATCTTTCATTTCGAACTTAGTAGACAACTGAGACTTAAGATTAGAAATCATCAACTTACTATTGCCTATGAATAGCATATCATCAACATAGAGAGCAATAATAAGCACTCGATCACTTTCAACTTTATAATACACATAATGATCAGATTTTGATCTAACAAATCCCAAAGACAATACAAAAGTATCAAACTTCTGGTACCACATCCTAGGTGACTGCTTTAAGCCATACAAAGACTTTTTTAACTTACAGACCAATTTTTCTTTACCTTTTTCAACAAAGTGCTCAAGCTGGGACATATAGATTTCTTCTTCAAGATCACCATGAAGAAATGTTGTCTTCACATCCATTTGTTTGATCTCTAAGTCATACGTTGTTGTAAGTGACAAAAGAAATCTGATAGATGTCAGCTTAGCTACAGGAGAAAATATTTCCCCATATAATCAATTCCCTCTACCTCGGATTAACCCTTCGCAACCAATCTCGCCTTGTTCTTTTCCACACTACCATCCAAACCTATTTTCTTCTTAAATACCCATTTGCAGCCCACAACTTTTCTGCCTTCAGGCATGGGCACCAAACTCCAGGTATCATTCTTTTCTAATGATGCCATTTCTTAATTCATGGCTTCCAACCAAGTCTGAATCGGATATTTTAAATGCCTCTTTTACAATCCTAGGCTCATCAGTGCTAGAAATCAATAGGCACAAGTAGAATCTATCAAAGAGAACCCATACTTATCAAGTTGTTTTCTTTCATGAGTTGACCTCCTCACTTGTTGAGGCTGAGGTTGTTCTTCTTCTTTTGAACTTTTAGAACTGCTTGAGCTCTCCTCAGTTTCAAGTACATTTTGAATTTTGAATTCCTCTTTCTCTGGTGTCGGAGGAAGTCCAATTACATCCTTCTTGTTTTCTAACTTTGTCTCTGACTACAGATCCAAGGTAGAAGGCTTCAACTCATGAAAGATAACACTTCTGTTGTATAGAACCTTCTTCGTATTAGGATTCCAAAGCTTGTATCCTTTTAGGCCAGCACTATAGCCAATAAAAAAACATTTGACAGCCTTGTTCCCCAACTTGGATCTTTTCTCATATGACACATATGCATATGCCTCACATCCAAAAACACAAATGTGTCTTAGAGAGGGATTCTTACCAGACCCCACTTCCAAAGGTGTTTTCTCAACAAGAGCAGAGTTTGGAGAATGATTTATCAAGTAACAAGTAGTAGCAATAGCCTCAGCCCAGAACTTCTCCTCCAAGCCAACACTACTCAGCATACTTCATGCTCTATCCATCACTGTCCTATTGAACCTTTCTGCAACTCCATTTTGCTGTGGATTATAAGGTGTAGTCTTATGTCTCTTAATCCCATGGTCTTTACAGTACCTCTTGAAATCATCAGAAAAAAATTCACTGCCATTATCAGTCCTTAAACATTTTATTTTTCTTCTAGTCTGATTTTCTACAAGGTTCTTAAATTCCTTAAACCGACAGAACACTTCTAATTTACTTTTCAGAAAATAAACAAATGCTCTTCTTGAATAATCGTCAATAAACGATACATAGTACCTTGACTTAGACAAAGAAGGAACATTCATTGGACCAAATACATCAGAATGAATATAATCTAGCAAACCAAAAGATTTATGAGGACTGGAATAAAAAGAAATATGGTGTTGTTTTCCATATATACAGTGTTCACATAATTCAAATTCAAGATTACAATCTTCAAGCCCCTCAACCAGGTTTTTATTCTTCAAGGTTTTTAAACCTTTCTCTCTAATGTGGCCTAGCCTATGATGCCAGAGCATAGTCTTTTCTGTTAGAAGTTTAACTTCCACAGAGTTTACATAATTAGGAACATTTCCCTCTTTTACCTCCATGAGTAGCTTTCTGTGACTTTACAGAGACACTATTACATTGAACAACATGTGCATCCAGCTTGTACAAGGTACTAATATGAGCACCCCTTGCTAGCACCATTGAGCCTCTAGTCATCTTACAGCCATTTCCAGAGAAGGTGACTCCTCGCACTCCAATATCATTCAACTTACTGACAAATAGCAAATTTTGAGCCAAACCTGGTATATGCATCACATCCTTGATTCCCTTCACTCTTCCATCAGGGAATTGGATTCTGACTCTTTCATGGCCAACAATCTCCAAAGTTGAATAACTTGCTAAGTACACCTTTCCACTATCATATTCTTCATACTTTGTAAACCAATCTCTATGAGATGTCATGTGGAAAGATGCTCCAGAATTAATCAGCCAGACATCATCTAATGGCTGTGTAGCCAAGGCTGCAATGAAGGCGTTTGCATCACTCTAAGAAGAATCATTATCGGAAGAGCCCTTCTTCTTTTTCTCCTCTTTACAATCCTTTTGGACATGACTAGGTTTCCCACAATTCCAACACTTCACCTTGGACTTATTGCCAGGAGACTTTGATCTCCCTTCTAATTTGGATTTTGATTTCTTGTCCTTCTTCTTTCCTTTATCTTTCAATCTTCCTCTAACAACAAGAGCTTCCTTTGCCATCTCAGAAGATTTCCTTCTCATCTCTTCTAATAACAAAGAAGCAACAACATCTTCCATCTTGAAATTGGATGTTGTACTCCCAATAGCCATCACTAGGTGATCCCAAGATTCTGGCAAAGAACACAGTAAAAGTATATAGCGATCCTCTTCATCAGTCTTCACACCAACATATGTTAATTATGCAATCAACATGTTGAATGTGTTCAAATGATCAGCTACAGACCCTCCTTCCTACATTCTCAAAGCATACAGCTTCTTCCTCAAGAACAGTTTATTCACCAAGGACTTCCCCTGATAAATAGATGCCAATCTATTCCACAAAGAAGATGCAGTCTTCTCTTCATGCACATTCAAAAGAACAAAGTCTACCAAACAAAGCCTTATCAGCCCCTTAGACTTTCTATCTGCAAGGTCCCAATCTTCTTGCTTCATGCCTGTAGGTTTCGTTCCAGACACAACAATCCAAAGATCACGATCCACTAGACGATCTTCCATTTTGAGTTTCCACAACTCAAAATTGTTTCCATTGAATTTCCCTATTTCAATCTTTCCTGACATGCTAGCCATCTCAATTTGTAATTCGAATTAACAAACTTCTACAAGACTCCCACTGAACAAAATTGACTCAAAAACCCAACGTACCCACAAGGATAACACAACTGGCCAGGCTCTGATACCACTTGTAAGGAAAGCTAAGGTGCGGAAACAACTCTGCTAATATCAAAACCTCAAGGAAGAATGTAGAGACACTTTAGATTTTACAATTACAGTTCAATTAAGATGCACTTGAAAGCAATAACAGAAGCAGAGTATTAGACAAACACATATGAACACCAAATTTATGTGGGAAAACCCTTACGGGAGAAAAACCCATCACACCAAGAGAAGTCACTTTGTATTACAATAATAGAGATTACATACAAATATTAGACTTATCTTTCTGATGTCAGTTTATAGCAGCATTCACTATGATCAACCTTGTACAAGAAACATTCTAGTTACAGTCTTCTCAGAATAGAATTCACACTGATACACTTCAAACAATTCATCTACCATCCATTCATCAAACTAATCATCCAACCATCAAACCAGACAACATCAACAACTGTAGAGTAAATCCATGTTGCTTCCAGTCTGTTGAACTTCCTCTTAGTAACGGCCGCAACAGTCCAACTGCTAGCGATTCCCATTCGGCTTCTCTGATTGGTCGAGTACAAGCTACGTAGGTTAGTCTTCTCTCGGTCAAAGGCTTCAATCTATGTAGGCATGTTGGTGAGACACTAACCATGTCTTGTCGATGCCACAAAGCCAACATTCGATATTACCAAGAGTTCATACTATCGGCAAGATGTTATACCGAGTCCAGAAAACTATCGCTAAGACTTCCTCTTGTCGCCAAGACCTTATACCGAAGTTCAACACATGTATCACTATCGCCAAGACTTATCACTATTAGTGAAACACCATACCGAAGCTCCAAAAGTCACATAGGAAATAGAATTCCATTCGGTGAGACAATCGTCTTTCACCAAGACATCACACTGATGTTCACAAGGTATTCCAAAGTGTTCAATAGTTGGCAAGACTTACCATCCTTCACTGAGAGATCATACCGAGTTCTTTATGTTATTATGAAGCCTCAAGTCATACTGAGCACCAAACAACAGTCAGCAAGACTTCTCTCCATCGCTAAGACTTCACACCGAGACCTTTGTGCTACTCTGAGTGTATACCGTCAGTGAGACACACCAACTATTGCCAAGAGTTCTTCCCGAGTGTTCAAGTCACCCCGATGTCTCTAGGATAAAGTTGTTGGTGAGACATTCCTTGTTGATATGAGTCATACCGAACATCCAAGACTCTCCCCAAAGACTTCATACCAAACGCTGTCAGTGAGACATCCATATCAGTAAGACTTCTTACCGAGCCACCATATGTTACTTTGATGACTCCATGTGTAACACCCTATCGGCAAGACTTTGGCTATTGTTGGGACTTCGCACTGAAGCAAGCCTTTCGGCCAAGGGTCTCCCCGATATATGATAAGAATGGCCTGTCAACCAGAGATCTCTACTCGGTAGAGGGTTACAATGACTGCCACAAGTCACAGTGATAGGCTTCTTCGGCATGACTGAAACATTGTCTCGGTGACCTGTACAAACCACAAGGTCCAAAGTTGCTAGTCAGCCAAAATCAAAGCATGTCACACCGACTTGGCTCTCTTAGAGGTTTCAGCATGTGGGATTGAGGCATATATTTCCAACAGACATTTTCTTTCAAAACCAAGGCATGATCATACCCAAACAATTAGATTGATTGTTGCACAACTTGAAGCTCCTTAGACACACCTTCATTTTCTAAAAAAATGTGACCAAAGGAAGTGTGATTCCATTTTCTAACATTATCCTTAACATTAGCAAGCCTTTTAGCAACTCTGAACATAGTCGAGCCATCCACATGAATGTTCCACCAATCATAAACTAGATTACTGAGATCAGGATGACAAGTCCACATCTGCTCAAATCTAAACATAAATTTTTTCTTACCACCCAAAAAATCCACTGACAAAGACAAGGGGAAGTGATTCAACCCCAGTCTAGTCAAAGTAGAGAGCACACGATCCACCCATCTTATTAGCATCATGTAAAGGAGTATTAAAATACCCCATAACTAGCTAAATATCAACAGGGTACAACACTTTGAAGGAGCCAAGATTCTTCAAAAACCTTTTTCTAACACTCTTACAATTAGGAGCATAGATGTTAGATAGAGTCCAAGAGAACTTATCATGCAAATGGTTAAAGGAAGTAGCCACATGGTTACAATCATTGAACACCTCAACCACCTGAATCACCCTAAGATTCCAAAAAGTCACAATCCCTCCTGATGCACCCACTGCATCAGAGCAATGCATCCCACAATCCTTAAAAAGGTTATTCTTCAACCTAGATAATTTATTCAAACCCATTTTAGTTTCTTAAATTAACACAATATCAAGGCGATGATCTCTTACCAAATTATCAAGAAGATCATGCTTGTGAGGGTGATTTAACCCCATCATATTCTAGGAAATGATCTTCATAAGAGATTTTGGGAACTGCTCTTGGAGCACATCTCCAACAGAGTTCTCTATGTACCATCAGCAATGTCCATGCAGCTCTCCATCTCCCTGGTAACATTAGTAGGAGGGTGACCTCTACCTCTAACCTTTTTCTATTCCTTGTCACAACCCCCGGTGAGGGAGAGTGTTTTTTCTTTTTATGCCATCAAACTGAAATGTAAGGAGGATTATCCAGATCCTCAAGTTCCCCATTATCCTTAGCTTTAGAAAAAACATCCAATCCCTCAACCTTCAAACCATCAACTTGTACCTAAATTTCCCCCAAAGGAGGAGAGCCTAAACTGTCATTCACAGAGGCCTTAACAGCCTCTGTAGCCTTAGTCGTTACTACTTCCATAGATTCCATTGTATCATGACCAAGGGAGGAAAAATCCTTGTCTCCTACTGCTATTCCTGATTCAACTCAACCAAGTCCACCTAGCCCTTAGGATTATCAACCTTGTCAGCAACTACCAGGTCCATTTCCATAGTTTTTTCAACCACAGCTTCGCACAGGGCTGACCCCCCTTTTTCAAAAGCTCCAAGTCCTGTTATGGAGCTTTCTTCTTTTCTCTCCATTGTTTAGTCACCTGCTTCAACACTTTGAGAGGACATTTCTTTACCCAGTGGCCAACTTTTTCACAATGGAAGCAAGCAAAGGGATTCAACTCGAATTCAATCGCTTGTTCCCAAACCCCAAACTTAGAGTTAATCTTTATCAAGGTAGGAAAATCAACTGATTGCTCCACATTCACACAAAATCTGGCATAAACCAGCTGCTTCCTAGAAGCCTTCATTTGATCAATTAACAAAAAACACCCAAAAGTTCTTGCAATCCCTTTAAACACTTCCTCATCCCAAAATTCCATTGGGAGACCAGGAAGTCTAACCTAGACCGGAGCAGCCAAAAATGAGCACAAGTTTGGGTTGAAACCCAGTTCCCACCTTTTCAGCATCAAAGAGGAATTCCCAATGAACCATGGGCCACCCGTTAGCATTGTTACCAAATCATCTTCACAGTTGAAAGTAAAAGAAAAGAAACCTTTAGCTATAGCAGCCACATCAATATGTCCCTTAGGTTTCCAATGATTTAAAGCAAACTTGCACAACAACTCAATATGAGGTTGGGGTCCAACAAATTTTCCAAAATATTCCATATCCATATTTGACATGCTTTTATCAACAATACAATCCAGGACAACGATAGAGTATTCTCCAATCTTCACATTAGCAACAAATGACACAGGAGGAGAAGTACTTTTACCTTTAGGATTAGCCCCAAACAAATTTTTCCACTTAAGAGAAGAACTCGACAAGAAATCATTCTTAGTCTTATCAATCCCAAGACCCATAGCATTAGGAGTCCCATCACAAGCATCAAACAACAAGCCTGGCCTAGACTTTTCAACCCCAAGATTCCCCTTTTTAGAGGACACCAGGAGATACGTTGGACACGCAATCTTCGAAGCCTCTTTCCCCCTAGAAAATTCATTAGCCACTAAAAGGGACCCACTTCGCTTACCTAAAATAAAGGACTCGACTAACATCACCTTATCATCACAAATTGTCTACCATTAACGCCTGCAACATCATCAAGAAATCTCGCCTTTTCAAAATTTGAAATTTCACCACCGCCATCGCCACCACCTGATGATCTCTCCATTCCTACTCTTGATATTATTTTGTAGAGAAAAATAAAATGTTGATGAAACAAAGGAGCATAATTTGTAGTAGTAATAGATTCATATCAAAATTATCTTCACCACTAGGACTTGGACAGATGTGTAGAATGTACAAGGAAGAATATATTGCTAAGAAGAATGTATCAAATGAAGAATAAATAAGACAAGAAAATAAACCTTCACCATCCTTCATTTTAAAATTTTATTTTAAAGGTCATCATCCCTAATAGGGGTGTAAACTTATAAAAAAATTATTCAACTGTCCCATAAGAATCCTCTTAGAAGCCTACTCTTCCTCAAGAAATTCATCAAATCTCTCATATTTTCCTAGCAAACATTTTTTCCTATTCTAGATCCAATACAATATTCAATGGTGGATCCAATGTTTAGCAAGCTAGACTATTTAATAGGTAGGATATGGAGATGGTGAAGATAAAATAATAGAAAAATTATATTCTAAGCCCTCATTTGTTATGAAGATTAAAAAAATAGGCATATTGTAAGAGGAAAATAAGCACAATTAGTTGGAACATCGTGACACTAAGTAAGAGAGTAATGATGAAAGGAAGGAGTTGGTACTCTTGTTTGATCAAATTTATCACTTTACTAGTAAGGATGAAGAGAGCATAATAATTCCCACACCAAAAAAATATTTGAAGCAACAAGAGGATATTAAGTAATAAGGACCCTTATGAGCCATTGGTCCATGAAGATAAGCATGAGAATGGGGTTTCTTGAAAAGGGAATATGTAGATATCCATCCTCATGAGCTAGGGTGACACTATTTTTTATGACATTAACGAGTACAATTTTCTATTCAATAATTAATCCAATGATGACTACTAGCTTGGTGATAGAAAATTTATTCTTACTATGTATCACAACTTTTTGATCAAGTAGAATTGTGTATGTGGAATAAAAATATTTGATGAATTTTCTCACCTAAACGATTATTCAAAGAATTTACTAGGATGCAATGTGGACAATAAAAAGTGTGATGGAATGGAAATTGTTGTATATGAAGATGAAATGAAAAATGTTAACACTATTGTAGAAGTGGATGTGGGGGGTGATTTAATGTTATATAGTTAGTCACGAAGAATTATTTGAAATAGAGATAAAATTTGAACAATGCACTTCTTTGGTTAAAGTGTATCATGGTTCTAGCGTCTATGGTTATGAATATTTCATCACTACTTTTAGAAATGATATATGTTGGCTACCTAATATCCCTAAGTTTGGTAAGATTGAGTATGAATTATTCATCCATGATGAAGATGTTCCCGAACTTGAGAGATTCACTTGGGAAGTTAACATACTAACATTGATGATGTTGAGAAAAAAAAAATATAAGAAAATGAAATAAATATATTGCATAAGAATATGAGTGTCAATACCATAAGGAGAAACCAAAACAACCCCACAATCAAGTGGTTCTAACCAACACTCCATCCCAAACTTGGGAGACATATACATAAGATAGAAATATAAATATTGAATGTTTTCTAACATATAAAGATTCATTTTACGCCCAAATCCAAATACTCTCTATGTTCATTTTACCAACATTTTGATAAGGATAAATTTCACAAGAAAATAAAATAGTGTTTGAAACCAACATAAGAAACCATTTATAAGAAGATACATCCTTCACCATCTATGTGTGAGTTTTACAATCCACCCAAAAAGGAGGATTCATTTTAATAATTTGCAATTACAAATGAGGACTCAAGGTTTTGAAATATACATATGCATCATTAAATTAAATAAGATAACCAAGGGAAAGGAGAGAGCCTTCAATTACACATTGATGAAAATTCCTCCAATGTTGGAGCCTTTGAGAACTCGAATCGCAAGCAATGATATCTAAACCACTGAAACATGTGGTACCCTTAGGTCAACCCCACCATCGTAGGAGATACATAATTAGGCACAAGCACATCACTCACTAAAAATAAGGATCATGGCTCACAAACACATCAATCAATATATACACATGACATGAATTAATATACAACATCATCATGGCATACACATGGCATATACATCATAAAATATAATGTATATAGGCTAAAATAATCATCATCAAATCATAAAACATATATTCTCAAGGGGATAACATCACCACTGGTTTTCCAAGAAACATGAAGGATAAAAAATATCACATAACATATAGCAAAGATATAAAAATGCGCAACCATCATCTCATATCAATTTGAACATTCTCATGTATATTTATGGTATCATATAGCATAAAAATGAACATGAGAAATAAGATCTCTTCTAATAACAACTTGTTAAAAGTTGGGTATAAATCAATTTTCTCATGTGAGGAACCAAACTAGCAATTCCCAACATTCCTAGAGTGGGCATGCCTTCTATTCTCATACCAGGCCTATATAAGCATTTTGACTATGTCATAGGCATGATTATCTTGGTTATATTTATTTTTACCAATATCATTAGTTATTGAACTTATTAAGGAAAAAGTTCTCTTGTCATATCCTCAAGCCCTTAATACCTTGATTGATGTCAAGAGTCATTCCTTCACTACATCCTACACCTATAATCCTAGGTTCATCATGCCAATAAACAATTTGGGTATGACACATATTTCAATAAAAATATTGAAGGATAAAAAATAGTCTCATAATTTTCTTATTAAAAAGTAAGGAGAATTTTTATCCAACAATAAAATTCATTCAAAATCGCATTATTTTTTAAATTTTCAAAAAAATAATTATATTAACAAAACCATAAAATTTCTCAAACTCCATGGCTAAATGCTTGAAAATTCTAAATAATACCCTCTGGTTGTAAAATTCACAACACCCCACTCTTCACATAACATTTATATTTTGATTATTTTAGAAAATTTTACCATAATGATGACTCAAAAGGGATATTTTTCAAAATTTTACAATGATAAAACTACTCAAATAAAATATATAAAATTGATTCTAAATAAAGGCCATGTTCTTCTTAAGGGTAAGCATGACAAACATCCAATAATTAATTCAAAAAATAGAGAAAATGAAATGAACTACCTCAAATTTAATCTCTAAAAATTACCAGTTTTCCTCCAAATTTGTGGAGAAAATCAAGATGCAATTTTAGCATACCTTCATTCTCCCATTTACAATTATTTCTTCCCACCCAAGCAATCCAACAACAAAAATTTCCATGAAAATCCACCATTTTTTCCAATTTTGAGAAGAGAGGTTTTGAGAGGAAGAGAGTTTACAAAACCAATGAATGAATTAAAACACTCTCTTTTCTATTTATCAAATTTTCACTTCTAATTTCATTTTCATTTTTTTTTTAATTTCTTTAATTTCTATTTTTCTATTTCTTTTTTCAAATTTTTATTTCACAAAATATCATTTTCATTAATTTAAAAATGCCTAAATCATTTATTTTCCAAAGGAAATCAATATAATACTATTTCAAACATTTTCCTAACAATTCAAATAATTAATCAATTTTCTTGAAGTCAAATTTATTTTTTAATAACAATTTAACTAAAGTAAAATAATTTCACTATCATTTCTAATGCATATTAGATTGTGATTTCTCCATTTTTGTTTCTTTCCCAATTCCCAATGAATAAAGCTATATTCACATGCAATATTTAATCTTTGAAAATAAACTGCATGCAAATGAGAAATAAGTAACCATAATATAAATACATATTACTATTTTTTTGCAACACATGGATACCTAAATCACCATTGACTTAGATCCAAAATTAGAAGGGAAAAATAGGATTCTTACCCCCAAACTAAGTGTGATAGTGGATATATTACACATAGTCCCAAAGAGACATCTCTAATACAACCACTATTGGGGAGTAACTCAAACCTAAATATTGGGTGAAGAAATAACCTTATACTTGTATCCACTCAATGCACATGCCACCTATATGTGCTCTATTTATTATATGAACCACACAAAAACATCTAATAGGGTTCAACATCATATAAAACATATACTCATGATACACATATTGATATCTATGAATGAAGAATTATAATAACTAGAAATATGAAGCAAAACACACGAATCTTCAAGAATACAATATTAATGAAATACATCAAATATTCACAAGGAACTTGACTCACTAATATAAATTTATTGCTATGGAACCAAAACACCAACAAATGACATGTTGAAGAACCACATCTCAAAATATGTGAGTGGTACAAATATACAATGAAAATCAAGAATAGAAGCCACAACCAAGGCTAACAAAAAATGGTGAAATTGAAACACCAATCAATCACCCAAAGCAACAAGCATGACCTATGCATCCACTCATACATACTTCAAAAAATGATATCTAGATCAAGAAGATATTTTACTACTATTACCATAATAATAAATTATTAATAAAACTAATTTAATATATTTGTATAAAAAATTTATTATTACATAAATTTAATTAAACTATCATACTTATATTTTTTTCCTATTAAGCATAGAGGAATCAATAATTATAGATTACTATCTAGAAGTTTTACTTCAAAATCCCAGTTCCAAGACTACCCTAGTTACAAAATATCATCAGACTAACCTGTATTACATGAAGTATATCATCAGTTACAAAATATCATCAGACTATCCCCTATTGTATGAAGTGTATACCCTATTACATTTTGATACATTGCTCAAGACTTTTATCACTAGATACAACTGTATATCAGGTACTAGCTATACAAAAACCCTTGACAACTATATACCATTATCTTTTATAGGTATATATACAAAGTAGAATACACAAAATACCCTTTGTTGTCCCATAGTAAAAGTTACTATATCCTATTTGTATCTTTCATTGTCACTAATAGCTCTGCTGCTATTAGTTCATCCAAAGAAGGTTCTAGTGCCCTACTACTTTACTCCCCCAAAAGCACAACTAATACACCTTTGTTCTGAGTCTTGTTAGGTTTGATGCTCTATTCCTCCATAAGATCTTTCTGAAATGCTTGTAGTGCCCTTAGTAAAACATCAACCCTAGGGTGACATTCATGCCACATATGTCCATATCTAGCCTCAAGGATGTTAATGGTTATTTCTCTATTCTCCAATTATTTCCAAAAATATTCCTTCGAAAGTTCCACCGTGATATAAACCTGTATAACAACATTATAGAGCATGAGTCTTTTATAAGACTCAGTAAGCAACCTTTTCCTTCTTTGAAATCCGTCTTCATTCTGAGCTTTCCATATGCCCCACAAAATCTCAGTTGAAAGACAATGCCAGAATAATTGAGCAGTTTTTCCCATTTTTACATGATTAAATAAAATGTTTTCAGGAAGAGGATCAATATTATTTCCCCAAACATTTTGTTTATTACAAAACGTGTTCCATATTTCTTCAACAAAAATGCAGTCAAAGAAAATGTGGTTAATTGTCTCAGGTATTATGCATAAACTACACATGTCAATGTCATCATATTTGCTTCTAAAAGAGAGTTTCTGAATTATTAAGAGTCATCTGAAACATGATTTCTTAGCCTCCATATCTTTATGCCAGTTCTTCTAAAAGTTTTTTTGCCACTCATTTTTATTCAGATTCATTTTCCAACTTTTGTTCATATGCTTTGTTAGATCTATTTTTTTTGTTAGCATGGAGTATAATTCTTTTGCTTTGGTTTTCATTACATTATTAACATTCTGCCATTGAAATTCTTTAAATTGAAAGATATCATTTTTAGTTTCCACTGGGAATTTTAGCTGGCTATAGGATTCCCTTAAAATTGTGTAGGTCCTCCAGTTACTATGAGGTATATTGAATTTTGAGCTTAGATCATTCCAATATTTTAGCTTGCCATTTTTTCAGAATTTCACTAAAGCATTTAATTCCTCTATGGGCCTAGTTTTTTTTTTAGCATCCCTGAATTAAAGCAAGTGGTTTTCCTTTATGCTTTAGGTTCCACCATATTGATCTATTAGTCTAAATGGTCCTGTTATCGCTTTTGATGAAGTGGCAGTTGGTTAAGCACTTTTTTATTATTTCCCATGCCTTCCAAATGGTCTTGAATACACTAGATCTTGCAGGTGACATAGTCCATTCACTACTAAGAACATCACTAAAGGGCAGATTTTTCCATGATTTTGCTTGCTTGGGGACAACATTAAAAATGTTTTTCCTAATTAGCACCTTCCATGGCTCCCCACCTTCCAAGGCTCCAATCACCCACTTAACTGCTAGGGCAATACCTTGTAGCCTCAGGTCTTTCAACCTTAGGCCACCAAGTTGTATTTTGCTATAGTGCACCATTCCCATTTCACTGAGTGCCTTTTCCTCTTTCCTTTACCATCCAGCCAAAGAAAATCTCTTATCCTTTTTTGGATAGCATTAATCTAGTAATAGTTGAAAAACCACATAGAGGAAAAATAGATACTATAGGATGAAAGTATTTTTTGACATACCTGAAGCCTTCCAACTAAGGAGAGGAAGTGTCTATTCTAGTTAGCAATTTTCTTTTCTATCTTTTCTCTTATCCATAGACACATTTCTTTTAAATTGGGATCCACTTCAAAGGAGATACCCAAATACCTCACCATCCTTTGGGGTCTCCCCCATTGAAGACCAAATCTACTAACCCAATCTGAAGGTTCTTATTTCCACCTTGGGAGGTAGGATTTTGAGGGGGAAATTTTTTCCCCAGAAGCTAGGCAAAAGATATCCAATTTTTCCATTAGATATGCAATATTATCCTTCTCTAAGCTCAAAAGAAATGAAGTATCATCAACAAATTGAAGGTTTATGAGTTCATTCTTGTCAGGAAAAATGGTACCCTTCACTCTTGGGACTGTTGAGTTCTCCCTTAAAACATAGTGCAATGCATCCAAAGCTATTACAAATAATGTCGATACAAGTGGATAGCCTTGTCTTATTGACCTTCCAAGGGAAATCTCTTGGGTAAGAACTCCATTTAATTCTACCTGCACAACAACATCTTGGAAGAGGGTTTTGACCATATGGAAAAATGACTTAGGGAATCCAAAGGCCTCTAATACTAAAAGTACAAAGTCCCATTCAATTCTATCATATTCTTTTTCAAAGTCAAGTAAAAGCATTTCTACTTCTTGCCCTATTTTCTTAGCCCAACTCATAGCTTCCCAACTAGTTATAAGATTTTCCAATATATATCTCCCCTTAATGAAGCCATTTTGTGTAGAATTTATGATGTTAGATAGGATTACCACCAATCTTTCAGCTAACACTTTAGCCAGGATCTTATAGGATACATTGAGGAGAGTAATGGGTCTCCAATTTTTGAATAAGGCCTTATCACCTTCTTTTGGAATCAATTTAATGATTCCCTTATTGATATTTCTACCTAGTGAGCCTCTTTCAATGGATTCCTTATATAGAAGGTATAAGTCTTCACAAACCCAATCTAGGAAGGTCTTATAAAATTCTATGAGGAGGCCATTTGCACTTGGAGATTTTTCATCTTTGATTGAGAGAATAGATTTTTAACTTCATTTTTAGAGATCTCCTTTCCAAGTTCAGATGTCATATCTTCATTGATCCTCTTCGATAAAATTTCCACTGTACATCTTGTGTAATCTTTCTAATGTCCTATCTAGTTCTTCTATCAAATTTTTTCTACATTCTACAGCAGTAAAATGGATTAATAAGGATAATCTCCCACAAAGAAAAAGTAACAAAAGGAAAAGCTTATTTAGATAAAAAAATATTAAAGTTTTATAGAGTATTAAGCTAAGAAAAAACCTCATTTATCAACAACATTAAGCCCCCACTTTAGTGAAAGGATGAACTTGATTCAAACTCACACTAAAGTAGCCCAACATGCACATTGAGAGGGATCCAAACACACTCATGCTGGAAAAATGGGACAACAATAATCAAGAGGGATGATCAAGCCCCTAGGATCATAATCTCATGGAAAACCAAACATAAACACAAAGTAACATACATAAAGATGATGAAAAAGGATGAAAGAAAGTGTTGATCATTTTTACAGCCCATTGTGGATTAGATCTAGGTTGTTTATTTGGAAAAATAAATGTGTACTCACTTTGGGGTGATGGAACTCATGGAACTCATGGATGTCTGCTGAGTGAGAAGGCTCAAGTATACTCACTCTGGGGCCATGAACCTTCTAGTTGTTTGTGGGGTGAGAAGGCCCAAAAGGTGAGGAAAATACACTCATAGTTGGTATGCGCTCACACAAATAGGTGGCTATGGGGAAAAGGCATGCCTTAGAATGGGATTCCTGCTCAACCATATAAAATTTATGCCTCCTAATAACTTTAATAAAGAACCACAAAGGACAATGTCATTTTGTTCTTCATGAGACAAGTAAAGCTTCGTATGCTTATAACTCATGAACAAATGCAATGGCACTAAAAGCATGCAAGTTGTGTTATGCATGGTGGCCATGTGAATGCAAAATACAAAAGATATGTTCAAATGAGTCTTGTTAAGTTCATGCAAGGTATTTAACTTAGGGAACATTGTGTCTAATGTCTCCAAGAGAGGACCAATCAAAGAAAAGAATATTCACAACTTAGGGGATGCAGCGCATCACATCAAGACACCAAGAGGAATGTAATATGGGTATGTGTAGGATCATCATGGAAAAAATAGG
>VDFB02292514.1:0-101685 GCA_007258455.2 Sequoia sempervirens | reverse complement strand
GTCCTTCAAACCTTTGATGATGATGTTTCTAGCTTTGTCTTGCTTGACTTTTTCTTCTCTTAATTGCATCTTTATGTGTTTCCCGATGATTTCATTTTGTGTGATTGATGATCCACTTATGACTTGTGCCCAAGATTTGGCCTCCTCTATTTGATCCTTTAGCTTACTTTCGCTTGTTACCATGTCTGAAATTGCTGATTGGATCGCTTCTAGCTGTGCTGTGTCATTTCCCAACGCTGCCTCTGAGTTTTTTTTTTCTGTTGATTTTGCTTGTTCTAAAGCTTGCTTTAAAGTGACCAGCTCTTCTTGACCTCTTTCCATCTTACTTTGCAAGCTTAAAACTTGCTCCTTAAGACGCATGTTTTCCCTTGCATGATTCCAGTTGGCTTCTAGTATTTCTTTTAGCCTGGAATCATCACGCTGCCCTTTCATTTCTAAGAGATCAACCCTTTTTTTCATGTCCATGAGCTCGTTCACGTAGAGCTCAGATGACCACAGCAGAGGAGTGGTTGTTGGACTGTAGGAGTCCAAATTATCTTGGGTCATTTCTGCTCCATCCCCTTTGCTTATTGTAGAACTTCCTGTTTTGTTTTGGTTTGGCCTTGGAGCCTCTTGAGATGACAGAATCTCCCTCTTTTTACCCTTAACATCCCCTTGCTCTGTTTGGTCATCTATTAAATGGGGCATGTTAATATCGACACTTACATTATTTCTACCTTTTGGTAAGATCATGATGAGTTTTTTCTTCTGTGACAGTTTCAGTTTTTTGCTTTGTCTACGCCTTAAAATCCCTTTATACTGCTTTGCATTCACAAACACCAACTTCTCCTTTGTGCCAGTTGAAAAAACATGAGGGACCTCCGGGTAAAACAAATTCCAAGGCTTGACTAAATCACCTGCTTGAGGGCTTAAGAGTGAGATTGCAGGTCCTTTTGTAGCTTGTAATGAGTGATCCCAGGGGATATGAATACCTTCCTGGTAAAGCCTTCTTAACCAAGAGGCAGCTATCTGTATTTGGGGACTGTATATTGACTCACAGCCACCCGATGCAAACTCTACAAGCCCTAGATTCAAAGAGTGTGCATTTCCAAATGTAAAAGGAGTTATTTCCCCTGCACGTCCCTGCTTTTCCCCGAGTGCAACAGACTGAGGTTTTACTGACTGTTTAACCATGGTTTACCGTGTATTAACCACCAAAGATTTCAACCCCCCCTGATTTTGACGTTGCAAAAGAGAGACAGGAAACAGATAAAACAAAGAATCATCGCATAAGATAAAGAAGCAAAATTTCTCCATATCTAACTGCTTAAGGACAGTTACACTTTGCATTCAATTTCGATTTTAGTAAATGTTGATTTTCTCGAATCCGGCTGTCGGCGGTCACGCTCGCTTTTAAAATACACCAAGCATCCTGACAAATCGCTATGGACTCCTGCCATCCGGAACGCAGATCCCCCTTGAGCCGCTGCCCGAGCCCGCTCACCTGAGCCGTTATCCTGAACCGCGAGAAAATATTCGAGAAAAGAAAAGGGAGATTTTGCTTTCGACGAATTTAAGTAGTAAAGTGTCATTAAGGTTTAAAAGTCAAGAAAAACAGGCTTGGTAGGTATCTAATTTTTATATTAATTGGAATTAGAAGGGTAAATGATTTAATTAAATGTTGAAAAGAAATAATCGCAATTTGTGATATTTTGATAAATACTTTAGAAGTAAGAAATGAAATTTTTATTATTTGAAAAGATTTATACAATTTTAAATGAAAAAATTATAATTTGATATTAATTTGATTGTGACAAATTTTATTAATCAATTTATTTATGCACAAGAAAATCAAGACTAAACAAATGATTATTTTGGAATTAAAAAAAAGTTGTCTATTGTAGTGGTTCACTTTTGTAACTACAACCTAACCTCAAGGTAGAGTCATTACTATTTTTGAACATGGTGTGTGAATTGAATTGACACCGATTGTAAATCTACCAACAATGATTCTTTTGCACTTTAAAATTGAGAATTACCTAGATGTATGGACCTGCAATAATAAACCCACAATGTTGACAAACATATTTGAGGAGATTATTAGGCTAGGATTATGCTCGTTTGGACTAATTCTTGTATGCTGATTTAATGACTTGGTATAATGATTGAAAATAGTATACAATCATGCAATACATCCTAAGATGTTGACACAATGTTGATGTCATGAGATAATGCTTTGATGTTCTTTGATGTGTGCTAGAGATGTAGGTGAATCTTGATCCTAGATTCTAAATGTATGCTTGATATGAGTTAGATCATCAAAATGAATTAGTGTTTAAATATTTTTGTGCTTTGGTTGGCTCATAATGGCCAGATGGAGGAAATCATCTTGGACTCACTATTTTAACTTTAAAATATCAAGGGTCATCTATGCAAATCACAAAACTAAACTAGTTCAACTATGTGACTTTGAATTTAAACCTAGGTGGTGGATGGATAAATAGTCAAGGTTGGAACCTAGGGATGCGTACAAATGGAGTCAAGCTAGGATTGATTTATTTGTCAACTTCCACTAAAAAATAAGTAATTTTAACACTAGTGATTATTTTACTAACAAACAAGTCAAAGTGAATGTCAAACAAAGGGGAAAGGTGAAAGGAAGCATAGATTTCATAAATGCTTCCTACACTAATTTATGAGGAGAGGTTTACAAAAAATGGACACAATAGTACCATTACACAATGATATATTCTAGGAAAATCCTTTTAGAGAAAACCTGGCCTCCAAACTTGAACCAATTATATTCCCAATAAAAACAATTATAGTACGACTTCTAGGATAAAGCCTTCATAGGAGAGTTCACCAACAAATCCAAAAAGTTTTTGGCAACATAATAGTGCCTATTAATACACTATAAAACTTCCATATCAAGCATTAATAAATAGGAGAAGCAATTCATGAAACCATATGAAGTAAACTATAAAAAATGGACCAATACCATGACCCAAAATGACACCCAAATCAAGGGCCCACATTCCAATGCCCTATTCCAAAGGAGTATGCCCATTATTTTTAACAAATTTTCTCACACCTATCATACGTTATCATAACTCTACCATAACCCACTCCTCAAGGTGGGCACTCTATTTTGGCTTTATTATCTCTATTTAAAGATGCTTTGTGACACGTCAAAACATGCATAATAAGTTGGTCATCAATCCAACTCAACAATGTAACTCCCTTCTCACATTCTCTTACATATGCCATTGAATCATCATAAAATTTCTTACATCATGTATAATGTCATTAAATGATCTTACACATCAAGCTATGACATTAGATACTCCTACAATTTACTAACAAGTTATATATTACATTACACATGGAAAACTAGCTAGGTCATGGTGGGACACCCTTTTCCTTGAAACTTCATAGATAATTAATAAATAATACAATATATCAAACATTAGAATTGCAAGGTGTGTGACAAATCTATCTCAACAAAAACTGTGAGGTGTACATTTTTTACCATTACACTTTGCACCTACTTTGGCATGCATGAGGACAACTATGAAGATTCCAACATGAAAGGTATTACTTGGACACTCAAATCAAGGATGTAATAAAGGATACAAAAAAGGATATTGAATCATGTGTTTTCCTCACAATGAATCTTCCACCTAGAAACATGTTAGCATTTAAAATTTTAATTTATACCTTTAAGGCAACATCAATCAAAATAGTATGTGAGGAAAACCTCTCTTTAAATTGGATGGGGAAGGTCTCTTTCAACATAAAATAAATCCTAGATGCTAAACTACAAATTCTACAAATACTTGATTGTTAAGAAAAATGATTCTTTATACTTTTTGTTGTAAAGTGAAATAAATCAAATTAAACTTACCACATCTTCTTGCCCTAGGTTTGAGCATAAGATTGAATTAAACTCTTCTTTCATAAATGAGATTTTATATGTTATGACTCTAAACAGATGAGTTAACAACTGATCTAAATAGAACAATCACTTATATCTTATTCACTAAAAGAAAAAACCAAGAAGTTTGTGTATATGAAATTTTATCGAGTAAATTACTCTAAAACACATATAACATAAGGTTTTAGAAATTGAATGACTAGAGATGCATACCATTAGCATTTTGGATTCTTTTTAGAGTGACAACTTAAACTAAAATAATGTGTTCCTTAATAAAACCTCTTTGAATTATGAGGTTGATGTAGTCACAAATAGAGGTTCTAATGAAAGATAATCTATTCATGCAACACAACCGTAGAAACCAAAAAACACAATGCAACTGTGATTATATAATAGAATTTTAATCTTAAGGAAAAATTGAACAAGAAAACATAGAGTATCAAATGAGGCATATTTTTCATTTAAAAGTAGTTATAATTGTTTTGTTATGCCCTACATACATGCCCCAACTTTGCTTAGAAATTCAGGGACCCATTTTGTTTTCTTTTGTTTCGTTGTTTGGTTTTGTCATGTTTGCGCTTTGTCGTTCTTGTTTTCATCCTTTCTTTGTTTGCTTGTTCTCGTTGTTCTATCGGGATCGGGTTGCAAGATGGAATTGACACCTGACACCTTTTGGGGTTTCAAGTTCTGGTTCCGCCTTGACTCTGATCTTCGTTTCCTTTGTATTCCTTTTTGTTTGGTTCAAGTTCAGGTATCAAAACGAAACCAAAACAAGGAACCTTTCCAAGGTTCCTATTCTTGATTCTGTCCCGATCCCAGTTCCCCGCTTTGCCTTCGGGTGTTGTTCGGGTTTGCATTCCTTGTCTAGTTTCAATCTTGATCCTCATCTTTTTGTCGTGTGGTTTGCTTTTCGTCTTCGTCTTTCATTTGTTTGTTTTGGTCATTTTCGTTGTCTCGTTTGTCTATCTTCATCTTCACCTTGTTGTGTCGTTTGTCTGTTTTCTGGTTGTTGTTTGGTCTCCTCTATTTTTTCGTCCTTCATTTCTCGTCATCATGATTTTTATTTTTTTTGTGTTGTCTTGTTTTTAGAATCTTGAAAATACAAAAAATTAGAAAAAAATAAAATACAAAAATAAAAATTAATTAAATTAAAAGTTTAAAAGAATAAATTAATCCTTTAAATTTAATTAATTAATAAACCTTTTAAAAAATGAAATAAATAAATTTTAAATCAAATTGATTTTAAAATTTAAATAAATAAAGATTTCAAATTTAATTAAATAAATATATATTTTTATTTTAAAAAGATTTTAAATTTTAATAATACAAAATTTCTAAATTTGAAAGATTTTAAATAAGAGGAATAAAAAAATCTTTTATATTTATATAAAAATAGTTAAAAAATAAAAATAAATAAACATAAAATTAAAACAAATCTTTTGTCTTTTAAATTTATCTTAAAAGATTTTAAAAAATAAAATAAAATACAATGCCATCAATAAGGCAAAGATGGAAAGGATTTAAAATTCCAAATTGGAAATTCTCCCGCTTCCCACACTCAACAAAGTGGAAAATAATATTAAGTTAAACTTCAGTTCCGACTCGTCTGTGAAATATCCCGATCCCCAAAGCAAGATCTCATCGGAACGCGGGTTCGGGGAGAACATTGGAACAAGACGAAAAGGATGATCCCCGTTCTGAAATGGTTCCGCTCCCGCGCTTCCGCTCAAGAATGGTTATGCTCCCGATCCTGTATTGAACCCAATCCCGCAACATGCTTTCAAAAGTCAAAAATAAATGCCTGGTTCGGGTATGAACTCGACTTCGATTCCGCTCCTGGAAGCATTGACAGACATAGTGTGCATGAACCGTTTGGAAAGTGCCTGGAAGAGAAGTCACCTCATGAAACAAAATGATTCGAAAAGCACATGAACTATTTGGCCGCCCGCCTCAAAGAGTTGTCATCTAATGTATTGCAGAATACGCACAATATGGATTTGCCCTGGCAAATGAATGCAAAATGTGGAGACAGAGACAAAGTTTGTGAATTGTTTTAGAATGAAAAAGGCAACCACATTCACCAATTTGTGCCGAAATGGAAGCTTTCAAACAAGATTTGGAAACAAAGACTTGGCGTGTAATGTCCCCATTTTTGTGAGCATCAGAGTTCGGTGGATTTAGCCTATTCTTAGCCCTCGTAGGCTAGTAGGATGGATAGAGGGTTTTGATGGAGCTTGGCTTGGCTTCAGTTGTCAGATTGTTATCAGTTGGCTTTCGTTCGGGCTAGTTCGGACACAGTTTACTTGAGTTGCTATTTTTAGCAGTATTTAGCACTCAGCGTGGGACCCCTGCTATTTTTAGCAGTATGGATTGTTAGCGTTCAGAATCACTTCATGTTCATCAGCTTTAGACGGTTTGTGCATCGGTATATATCGAGAGAGATATTAATATTTAATTGATTTAATTAAATATTAATTATGGAGCATTATAATATAAAGTTATAATATTTTATTATAACTTAAGTGATTTTTGCTGAAGGGGTCGCCCATCATTGAAGGGGCCACTTTTAATTATATTTTATAATTAAAAGTGTTTTCGAAAACTATTGAAAAATTAAAAAGAAAAGTTCGAATTTATTTAAATGAAACCTAATTGAGAAAATTCGAACTCTTGAGGAGATATAAGGGTTTCATTGGGTTTTGAGCTCATTATGTTTATGAAATCAATTTTTGATCAAGTCTTCTTCTGGAGAACGAAGCCAAGGGTTTCAGTTGTCTATAGGCATTGGAGAACGAGCCATCTTCAGTGTTGCAGTTCAGAGGCTGTGAAATATCAGCTGATCTATTGCATTCAGAGGGATATCTTCATTCAGAAGTTATCACAGAACGTTCACAGAGTTTCTTTCAGCTTGCTGCAATAATCAGGTTTTCATCGAAATATCGTTGCCTTTTTAGTTGCATGTTATTGGATCTTATTTGTAATCATTTCAGAAGATTAATAAATAGTCTGGCATCAAAATTTTCAATAGATTCTATCATTTCTGGTGTTGCATTATTTTATATAAATTTATTCAGCATTTTCTTTCAAAAAACACAAAAAAATGAGAAAGAACAATCAAAGCAATCAGTTTTCAGAATCAGAGGAAACAAGGGTTTCTACAGTGGTATCAGAGCCTGAATTCTGCCAGCCTGTGTTGGGTTTCAAAAAGAATTTTTAGATACAGTGGTATCAGAATTTTACATACTCCTAGGGTTTGTTGGATTCTAGAGTATTCTCAGAAAGAAAAATTTGCAGAGGAAAAAGATACAAAGAGAAAATTTTCAGAAGCTGGGTTTGTGAAAATATTGGAATTTTCAGAGATAATCAAATTTAAAATTAGAAGTATCTGCCACGTACTGGACTCAGCCAGGAATCGTTCTTTATAGGATAAATTCGTGCTTGCTGAGTTAAGGCGACTTTGCATGAATCGAAGGTATTTTAATATTGGAGGGCGTTATATCAAGACCAAGGCGCTGAGTGTAGTTAATCGAAATAAGACAAATCCAAAAAAGACGAAAAAAACAAAGAAGACAAAAATATTTAAGTCACTTTATCGGATGTTATTTCCTGGAGATAAAGACAAATCACGTAGCACAGCTTGGAGATTGATTTCAGACTTGGCCGTCATTTTTGTGGAGGACGTGGCGTTTCACATCTGCAAAAAAAATAAATAGGAAATATTACAAGAGTTGGGAGCTGCTTGCAGAGGAGACGTTTTTTTGAGATAGTCACATTTGGTGGCGTTTCATAAAGGACAAACATTCCTTTTACAAATCGTGTCCTGGCCAGCGCATCATATAAGACAGAGTGATACGATTTCAGCCAAGGTCGTCAATCATTTTGTGAAGAAGCCGACAAACTTGGAAACCGCATCAGTTAAGATCTCGGGCCTCATATAAAAAAATATAAAAGCATTGATAATATTTTTAAAGTGGAATCGTGGGCTCTTCCCCACGTATTCACAGCCACAGCTAAGACACGAGAAAGGGAGAAAGACGCGATTCTAAGGAAAAAAAAAAGCGCATGCTGGGAGTTGGTTCGATCTGGGAGTAAAGCCGCATGAGCAGTCAGCGGATAAAGACAAAAGACGTTAGATTTTATTTTAGTCATCTGGGTATGAAATCGTGGGAAATAAAGTAGTGAAGAAGCCGTCCTAAGACAAGGCGTTGAAGGAGAAATACGCCAACAGCACAAGAAGACAAGCCCAATAAGAGACAAATAAGCTTGAAGACGTCCAGGCACGAGAGCTGCTTAGGCAGCGTATTTTTAAATTCCAAGTAAAAGGTCAATCTTTAAAAGACAATTCTGACGCAGACAGTGGATAGTACAAAAGAGGTAATTTTTTTTTTAGATGTGGCAAATAAGACAGTTTTGAATGAGACAAAGGGACAAATGAAATCAAAGGACATAATTCAGAAAAAAGACAAACAAGATCGCCAGGTCAGTGTATGAGACAAAGACGTATTAGAATAAAGTTTGTGGTTTTCTTTTTAACTTGGGAAAAACCAATTTTATTGAGGAGAATACCCGATAGGAGACAAAGTTGCAAAGACAAGGCACCTACAGCATAGGAGAAAGAAGACGAATTGCCAAGGATGAACTTCACTAATCATCATAGCCACTGCTAGCAGGGTGTAAGGAATTCGATGTTGAAAGGAGTTGAATGAATTTTGATTTATTGTTAATTCTTCATCACTGTGTCCAACCAGCTGAATCTAGTGCATTCCCAACCACCAAAGGATTCACGGGTTGAGTTCATCGTTGCAGTCAACAATACTTCCCAGGTTCCTGATTCACTATAAAACTCTGATATGAATTTGAATACAGTGACATTCTGAAAGTATTGACCAATTGCATTGCCAATCAATTTGCATTGTTTTGGCTTATAGTGGAAAGTCATGCTTATTGTGACACATTCTAAATTGAAAGCTATCATCTTTGGAGATACTGTTTGTAATTAGTTTACACAAGGGGAGTGGATGCATGATACTTGTTTGACAAAATGTCTAAACTAAAAATTTACCTTAAGTTCGGGCAAGGCCCTTCACAGTGAAAGTCAGTTGATTACTTTCATTGCATAGCAAAGGTGTAAAATCAGTGGTGCACAAGTCAGTTGGATTTGGTTTTCAGCTGGGCAACAAAATGGGCGTCATGACAACATTGTCCAGCAATAAACAGGCATTGAAAGAACTTGAACAATCCCAATACAAGTTCAATCGACAGTTGCTGCGTTTAGAGCAGATACTTTCAAAGTTGGGACAGCCTAAAGGATCTATTTCACTACCCACCAGAAAAGTTCCAACACCACAAAACGGAGAAGAGGTAGTGATTAGCATGTTTGAGGAATATAACACTCTTCCTCAACGTGTTAAGAAGAACTGTTCATTCAAGAGTTACATGGAATTGCACCCGAGTCTTTCCCACAAAACTGAGCAAGCAAGGAAGGAGTATCACACTATAGCCCACGAATTGTTTACACACAAATTGGATAGAGGATCTTCACATGGGATTGATACAATTCTTCATGAGAATGATGTGGTGTCTTCAAGTTCCGATAAGGTATGCAGAAATTTATATGATGAATTTGATAGACATGCTGATTTGATTCAAGAAGACACTAGGACAACTTTGGTTAATGATTTATCTACATCATCCTTGCAAGAGGTGACTCAAGAAGTTTCTACTATAGAGGCTACTTCTAATTTTCATGATAGCAATGATGAAACTTTGCATGAGCATGAGACAGCAGTGATTTCACATATGCAAAATGATCCTATTGAGTTGTCACATGAAGGGACTCAAGAATTGAGTACTAGTGATGCATTATGTGTTGGGGATTCATGTCCTAGTGAGTCTGATTTTCCAGATCAGACTTTAGAAAATAAGTTAGAAGGTTCACATGTTGACATGGAATCCCAAGATTGTGAGTTGGAAGGTGATACAGTTACATCGGGAGTGGAAGTGTGTGAAAATACTGTTATATCAGCAGCTTCTACTTTATCAGTTGAGTCATCCTTTGAGGTACATAGCAGTAGTACCTTAGATGTTGAGGTGTGCATGGATGAAAGCACACATGGTGCTGCTTATCATGTAGTGAGTGATGATGAATCAGCTTCATATCATAGTGCATATTGTGAACCAGAAAACTTGTATGGGGGTCTTAAGCTACAGAGTCCTCATCATTTGGTTGGGCAACTGAAAGTGAACGACAATATGATTGCCACAACCATTGAGCATTTTGATGTTGCTCGTCAGATGTTGGCTACGTATAGTTGGAGTACTTCTTTGACAGATGAGCATGGTGATAGTGGTTTTTCCCTTGCAGAGATACATGCACTTCGAGAAGCAATTGGGGTGATGAAGAAAAATTACCTAAAACTACTTGCAGACAGGGATTTTCTTCTCGAGTGGGATTGCATTTGTTATGATGCATTGCAGAGGAAGGAGGAGCAGGTTGATGAGCTCACTAATGAGCTTGAGGTGACTATGGACTCGTTGGAGAGTGCTCAGTTGGCCCTTCAAGAGTCACAGTCACGGTTGGAGGAGTTGACCGTGGAGTTGAGGTTGGCACAGTCTCCACTAGCTGCAGATACGGTACAGTTATATACAGAGGCAGTTGATGAGGATCTTATATCCACGAGTTGTAGTGAGGATGTAGTTACATCTATCGCAGATATTGGTGCAGTCAATTCAGATGGGATGAGTGTTTTGGTTGAGAGCTCTTGTGATGAGATAGTTGATTTTTCTGAGAGTTGTGTGACAGATCACGTCACTACTTCATCGTCGTCACAGGGGATATGTGGGGCATCATCCAGTATGGAGATTTGTACTTATGCTAATTTGTTTCCCCAGGACTATGATGGTCAGCCATTGACAGAGGTGGGAGCATTTTATCTTGATTGCATCGTGAGGAGTGTTTATCACTTCTCCTTTGGTCCACACACGGAGGATTTGGATGATGCATCGGTGTGGATTGGCCCCGGAGTTATACCATCCGTTGTGGGATGGGTATTCACTGTCTTCAGAAGATGGGATTAGAGGCTGCAAGCGTCCGATTCAGCTGTTTGCGGGGGATCACTTGCAGGGACAGCTATCAGTTTTACATCATGCCGATATGTATCCAACTGGGTTTGCTACTTCTATGTCACAAGGTTTTCTTATGGGTACATGGTTACAGGATGACTACGGTGTCAGTTGGCATGATGGCTTGGTCAGTTATCACATTCATGAGGGTTTAGCAGAGGACAGGCAGAGTTTTGGTATGGCAGATGCTTCTAGAAGTTCTTATCTCCGCATGACAGATGGATGTGAATTCATATTGTATTGGGATCCAGGTGGTGACAGTTTTGGCACTGAGTATTGGATGGGTACCATTGGGTTACTTCACCACTCACAACATGGTGAAGTTGGAGGCAGTAGAGCGCAGTGGCAACCTGAGGATGACAGACACGACAGACTTTCACTCTGGGTTTGGGATCCAGGGATAGCTTGCGCAATTGTGTTTTTGTTGATGCTACAGGAGACAGTTAGAGATGTGTGGGACACTTCACAGTTCTTATTTTGGGCCTTCCGAGGAGTTGGGTTTCTTTGCAGTAGAAATTGCTTTGACGACGCAATTTCAGGGAGGGCAGACTGTAATGTCCCCATTTTTGCGAGCATCAGAGTTCGGTGGATTTAGCCTATTCTTAGCCCTCGTAGGCTAGTAGGATGGATAGAGGGTTTTGATGGAGCTTGGCTTGGTTTCAGTTGTCAGATTGTTATCAGTTGGCTTTCGTTCGGGCTCGTTCGGACACAGTTTACCTGAGTTGCTATTTTTAGCAGTATTTAGCACTCAGCGTGGGACCCCTGCTATTTTTAGCAGTATGGATTGTTAGCGTTCGGAATCACTTCAGTGTTCATCAGCTTCAGACGGTTTGTGCATCGGGTATATATCGAGAGAGATATTAATATTTAATTGATTTAATTAAATATTAATTGTGGAACATTATAATATAAAGTTATAATATTTTATTATAACTTAAGTGATTTTTGCTGAAGGGGTCGCCCATCATTGAAGGGGCCACTTTTAATTATATTTTATAATTAAAAGTGTTTTCGAAAACTATTGAAAAATTAAAAAGAAAAGTTCGAATTTATTTAAATGAAACATAATTGAGAAAATTCGAACTTTTGAGGAGATATAAGGGTTTCATTGGGTTTTGAGCTCATTATGTTTATGAAATCAATTTTTGATCAAGTCTTCTTTTGGAGAACGAAGCCAAGGGTTTCAGTTGTCTATAGGCATTGGAGAACGAGCCATCTTCAGTGTTGCAGTTCAGAGGCTGTGAAATATCAGCTGATCTATTGCATTCAGAGGGATATCTTCATTCAGAAGTTATCACAGAACGTTCACAGAGTTTCTTTCAGCTTACTGCAATAATCAGGTTTTCATCGAAATATCGTTGCCTTTTTAGTTGCATGTTATTGGATCTTATTTGTAATCATTTCAGAAGATTAATAAATAGTCTGGCATCAACATTTTCAATAGATTCTATCATTTCTAGTGTTGCATTATTTTATATAAATTTATTCAGCATTTTCTTTCAAAAAACGCAAAAAAACGAGAAAGAACAATCAAAGCAATCAGTTTTCAGAATCAGAGGAAACAAGGGTTTCTACATGGCGCATGAACTATTTGACGGCACATTTTGAAGAAACAGAAGCATGTGAAATGTTTTACAGAGGGCCTCCAAGGGCTGTCATCCAATGGAGTTCCATGATTGCAAATTATTTGTATAAGGCGTGTATTCGAAAGATTTGGAAACTTGCAAATAGTATGACTAACTGTTGTCTAAGCCCGCGGCCAAGGAGGATAGACAAGCATCGAGAAGGCTTGTGAACCGATCGACTGAATGATAGAGGTCATCATGATATGCAATCAATCGAAGGACTTACACAAAGCAAATTTGCTGAATTCAAAAGGACTGCAGAAACTTTCGAAGCAACCGCCCGTGGCAAAATGGAAGCATACGTCTCATTTACTCATCGATTGATCCCTGGTGTTAAGCAAATTGCTTTAACATTGGAGTTTTAGTTTGAGGATCTGCGCAAAATGAATTGTTGAAAAGGCTTTGAACTTTCAAGCGAAAGTGATTGGCAGCTATAGAGCCAATATCCTCTGCCTGTGCAAAATGTAGAGAATTAAAATCAATCCCCTGGCGAACTGCCTGAGGCAGAATGTGCAAGCATAGACAAGGCGTAGGAAACGTTTATGCAAATGCTATTAGCAGATGTAAAGCCGAATTCCACAACCTTTGCCGGCATCTTCAAATACAAAATGTGAAACATAGAAACGTGCATGCAAAATGTGGAAGCAGGGCAAGGCGAGCGAACTGTTCGACAAAATGGCTCATAAGAGTATGATGCCTCGTGAAATGCAATGTTGCACGATATGCATAAAATGGAACTGTTGATGAAGGCTTTGAAACTTTCAAACAAATGCAAGTGGCAGATGTAAGGCTAAACTCCATGATAAACCTGCATCCTCTTTAAGGAAAAATGTGGATGCACAAAGATGGTTGCGTTGGAAAAAGCCGCGTCATACGCGCATAGAGAGGCCATGGTTTGATTTGCGATGACTGCAGTATGGGCACAAAAGACGGCAGTTTTAGAACGAATTCCCACAACCTTTGTCGAATGTATACATACAGAATATGAAAGCATTGAATGGCGTGTGAACTGTTTAACAAAGTGCCTCAGAAAGATGTCTCATGGAGCGTCATAATCACTGGTTAAGCATGGCGAAGGGTTTGGAAATTCTTAAGCATGTGAATGCTCATCGAAAGATGGAAGCATACCTGACCGCGTTAGGAAAAGGATTTGCTGACCAAAACAGGTATAAAATGAATGTCGATGCCACAGAGGGAAGCACAAATACAGAGAGTAATCTGTTCAACAGATTGCATCAAAGAAATGATGATTGCAGAAAATAATATTGCGGAAAAGATTGCAGAATTAACATAAAATGGATATGTTGCGAAGATTTTTAGAAACTTTTAAGCAATGGCAACTGCCCAGGTAGTCATACATGCAAAATGTGAGGAAATACAGGGCGAGAACCGGCATGAAATTGCTTTGATCGAGCTTTATTTTTCTCATTGTGAATGGATTTTAATCTTTTTTTTTTTATGTATGTCTCCAAAACGAAATAGTCCCATATCTGGTGTTGCTTATTATAAGCTTTGATGCCTACAGGAACTCTGCATCCGAGGAGGGAAACAAGATTATTTAATTCATATTATTTGATCTTGTGCAAATTAGTCATGAATCAAATTAATTTTAATGGTTAATTTGTGTTTGTTATGACAGAGCTTAACTCGGTGAATCAATGTGTTTTGCAGGTAATTTCAGATTCGAAGGAGCAGACGACATATGGATATCAAATCCATTCATATCATTAATTTAAAAAGGGTTTCATAGTATTTCAATTATGTTGATTAAATGATATAGGCAATTAATTGAAATGTCCTAAGATATTTAATTAGTTTTACAATTAATTAAATGTTATGAATTGATTAATTTTTATAAATGAATTAATGCACTTGATATTCTACAGGTGTTGTTGAAGTTTGCAAAAGATTTTGGAGATAATTTGTGAAACAAACGTGCAGTCATCAACTGGCAGTGCATTGAGCATTTGGATGTCCCATTTGGAGCAATTTCTGGAAAAGATGTTAACATTATGCAACAAGAAGAGAACTCAAAGTGCAGTTGGAAAGTGTAATTGATAACCTGAATCACCCTGGAATATAGTTTCAAACTGAAGTCAACTGGAGTGAAACAAGGGTTGAAACTGAAAGTTTCTTCTAGAGGGATCGAATGCACACAAAAGCTACAGCTTTTGATGAGTTGTTTTTAGCAGAAATTATGGAATGAGTTGAGCTATTAATTGTAAAATCTGCTCACTTTGAAGGGGTTAGATTTTTAGGAAATCAATTGGACAATTTAGTTAGAAGTTTTTCAACAGTTTAGCAGTAGGATAGATGATAAAGTTTCTCGTATTCTTAGTTTAGCCGAGTTAACTCAAAAACATTGGTTTTTGTGCACTCGTGAAGCTTGCTAGATTTGTAAATGTTGTTTATCTGTTTTGCAACAGTAGAAGCAACCAGATTTAAACCTGCGTTAAGTTATTCTTTGGAGTGATGTTTGTTCTATTAACTGTTTGATCTAAAGCTATCAAGGAATGAATAAAGTTTATCTTTTCTTTTGTTCAAATTATGATTTGCAATTTGCCATTAATATTTGCATTGTGAATGAATGAAACTTTGTATCGATTATAGGCTAAGTTGTTTTGCAGTTCTAGTTTAGTAATTCCTTGGAAAGTAACAGGTCTAGTTAACTGAATGAATCAATATTCTTTTCTCTCTTGTGTCCCTGATCTATCTTTTGCCCCTTTTTTATACCCCTCGATTAGAGTAGGTTTAGATAGGAGTCCAATCTTGAAGCAATCAAGAGGCTTAATAACCAGCAGGCCCCTTGAACATTACAACCTCATTGACCACTCAACAAAATAGCAATGTTGTGACCCAACATCTAGGACCTTGGAAGGTAACCAATTTAATGATCATTTGTATTTTTCAGGAGAGGTAAGGTGATTACATCTTGCCTGCATGTTGCTGTGTCAATTTCACCATCAACATGTTCCATGTAAAATATAATTTCACAAGTACATTCAAATATTTGCATCCCTCTCTAATGTCTAATCTTTAATATGCTTTGTTCATTCTCCTTGCTAATCTTCATCAATTGGTTTTCCCCCTTTTATATAGATTCTTGGATGTAAGAAGATGGCCCCAATTACATAGATGGTATTATGCCCAATGATCTTCCTTAGGTCCAATTTGCAAATGAGAGACCTTACAAATTAGTGCAAAATTTAAATATAAAGGCACTTGGTCTAAATGAGGCCCCTCCTTACAAAATAACACATTATAGATTATCAAAGTATAAATTAGAAATATGGACATTTTCAACATACCATTATAATAATGTGATTTTAATTTGGAGGCTCTATGAGTGACACATGATACCACACAAGATGGTGATTGTTTATAGTTTTGTGTGAGTAATCAAAGGTATGAAACAAGAAAATGGATTTGTGATGAGAATAAAACAACAATGACAAGAAAGAAAAATATTAAGGAAATATTTATAGATGATACAAGATTGCATGACTTTTGAGATGCTTCTACATCAAAGGCGAAGCTTTCTACGAACTAAACTAACCCTAGATTCTAAAATATAGACCAAATATATAATTACTAACATTGTGCACAATGATTAATGTGTAATGAATTGAATAAATTATGCCTTATCTTTTTTTCCTTGGGTATGAACTCTACAAGACTTAGACCAACTCTGGACTCTCCCATATATGAGATTATATGTTCAAGGACTTGAAATTGATTGAAAGGACTAATCTAGAAATAATTTTCCACTTATTAAAACCAAAAATTATTAAATCTGCATATGTACAAAAACAAGATAAAATAACTACTTTTGAAACACAAACAACCCAAGATTTCAAAGGTTGACTAATTAATTATATTGGTACTTATGGTTGCCTTAACTCTAAATAAGTTATATAATCATTATAATTATAATTATATATAGGTAGTTAGGTCATTCTAGGGGTTATATAGTTAAGTATATGAGTTGGCCAAGGTGGTAGCCAAGGCATAATTAGGTAGATATAGGACCTAGTAACTAGTTATTATTATCATGTTGAGTATTATTTCTTATTGAAGACTATTAGAGGTATGCTTATAAAAGTGGATTAGAGGCTACCCCCTCAAAGTAGCATGTAATTATCAAGTATTTGTAGCATATTTCCTATTATATTGTTCTACTGTGTAAGTGATTTTATTACAAGTGGTATCAAAGTATGATCTTTGCATTGTGAAGGAAAGGTATTTTTTTTTAATTCTAGAGGTCACTTTGGGAAGTGCATATCTCTCTTATTCTATCAATTCTTTTCCTTATTTTTGAAGGGTTGTTGAAAATAATATTAAATCTACTACAATATAAATTTAAAGGAAATTGGATTAGAATTAAAGGAGTTATTACAAAATTAGGGTTTCAATTAATTTCATTCCCAAGGTTGCAATTTAGCAAATATTTTTCTAATTTCTAACCAAAATAGACCCTACCATTATGTTCAAAAGGCTTGAAAACATTAAGATCAACTGCTAAATTGCAAAAATCCAAGCACTTTGTCTCAGGCCTTAGAATTTTTTTCCCCCATTTGGTCATACAACCAATCATAGAGTCATATGGCTAGTTGTGGCAAAAAAATTAGGTTGTTGGTAGGAAAAATTAGTCGAATGTGAAAAAATAATTGTTAATTTTTTGGGGTTTTCCTAAAGTCATTTTTTGGAAAATTTTTGGTTTAAAAAATAAATCTACAGGCAATAGATCTGCATAGCTATAGAAGGTACATAGAGTACCTTATCTGCTAGGATATCACCATGCGGTGACCTATTCACTACACAATGGCCTTCATTCACCCAATGTGGCCCCACTTCAAACTACCAAACCCGTAAAATATTCTAGTTTATAAAAAGCATAGTCCAACATTTAAAGAAAATATTTTGTCAGTCTCCCATATTCCTTCATGGATTTCAATGTTGGCTAGGAACCTATCAAATTTAACCTAGTGAACTGCTAATGTCAACACTATATCAACAGTGACGTCAACAACTCTTAGGATTTTTTCCCCCCTCTCTAATGCAATTTTTTATTTTGTAGTCCAACTTTGGAGGCTCCTAACATGGTCATATAGACTCCTTTTCTTGAGATTTTTTTTTTATTTGGGGTAGAATTTTGTGCTCTTCATCGTGGTTCAATTGGTCTTTTATTTTGGTTCTTGGTTTTTCCAAAAATTACAGATTCTCATAGGTGTTACTGAGTTGTTCTCATTTTGGGAACTTTCAGTGCTCTATTCTTGCTCCTATATGGTAACATTTTTGAGTGAATTTTTTGAAAGTACATAATTTTTCATGTACTTTCTAGTGGTGTGACCAAATTAATCTTATTTTGTGTAAATTTTTTACTTTGACCTTGTTACCTATTTTTCACTCCAAGCTCAAATAGGTAGAGCTGAATGAAGTTCATCATTTATAGGTACAAAAATTTTTCATGTTTGCTGATTAAGTGTTCATTGATCATCATTGAGATCATCTTACATATGAGTCATAGTTTTTGTGCAAACGTTTTAAACAGAAAATTGAGAAAATTTGCATAGTGATGCTTTTATTCATTTTGTGAAATGCTAAATCTCGCACAAGCCGCGAGAGTAACTTAATTTGATTTGACAATCAAATGATGAATACAATTTTAAAAGACAAACTACACTGCTGAAAATAACATAAGTGTAAAATAGAGAAGCAATTCATCATTGCCTGTAATGATGAATCACTTTCATTGGTATCTTTAGCTGTCGTGTCTCCAAGCAGCTGCAGCCTCGCACCATCACTCCGTGTACCTGCAAAATCGTTAAGGAGATGGTATTAGAGATATACTCGAAGCAATGGTGAATTACTTTCTGCCATACGCCTATGCTACAAACAAGAATGTAACTTGCGTTAAGCCAAGCATTCATTAGATAATTGCAAAAGATCGAGAGGAAAGACATAATTCAATGGAAGCTTTTAGCTTCTTTTATTTTGCTAACACTTTTGTTTCAGTGTGCAGGAACAGGTCATCATGTTCGAGTTCATTTCATCAGATACGTGGAGTAAAACGGGCTCCCACAAGGGTTGAGCCCGACATATCAAAAGGATACACTCTCAAGTTACATATGAGAGTTCTTTAACATTGTCAAGACAGTCATCAAAAGAGCTATTGAAATTAGGAAATAGTCAAATAAGCAGCTTTATTTCAAACATATTCAGGAAAGGCAGCTTGAGCATACAATATGACTTTGCTCTTCATATCAAGAAAGGATCAAACAATGTGAGAACTCATCATTTTCATTGTATTCGGTTCAGCTCTACTTTACATTTTTATTTTACATCTAAATGAACTTTAGAGCCTCGTTAAATTGAAGAGAAACAAAGTATTTGTGCTTTGAGGTGTTTTCATAATTTCAAAACCATATAACAGTCTACAGGAGGATCAGTGATAATATGAGCAGTAGAGAATCATGAATATAATGGTCAGGAATCATATAATGAGGAGGTTACAGTCAGGTTCGTTTCAACAAGATTATGCTCTTTTCCATTTTTAGGGTATTTAAGTACACAAAAAGCTGTAAGAGGGACAAAGGGTTGTAGAATTACTTGAAACAGTGCTATTGAAGTGTCAATAAAAGATAGTGATATTGTTCAGTAGGGTGCAGTTTTTAAATGGATGAAAAATGGCAATTTCTAATGCAAACTACATATGGTAATGATCAGCAGTCAAGTTTCATTATGTAACAACTATTACAGCCAACAAAGATAAATGAAGGCTTGAAAATAAGACAAAGCTCACATCTGTTTACTGATAACCTTGAAACAGAAACAAAACATTCAAATAAAAGACCTCTATGCATGATATCAATGCCTTTGAAGGATGAAGTAAATCTTTGTGGACTGAAAATGAAAGAGAAGTTGCCACTAGCAAGGATTATTTAATGACAGTCATCGTGATTTGAAAGCAGTCATATGTTATCAGTCAACAAAGATCTTATACAAGAGGCATATAGAGGGGAACTCAACTATTGGCAGGAACCATGAATATCATTAAGTGGTAATGCTAGTAGCAAAAGGATTCCAGTCATAAAGCTTTAAATATTAAGTGTAGATCCATTAAAAGATTTATATCATGGTCATGATCACTATGATTCACATGTGTAGATGGTACAAAGATACTAACTCATGCAATGCAGAAGAAACCGTTGGACAACTACATTATAGTCTGACAATGTTTTCACAATGAGCATACGCACTCTTAGATTATCATACGTGATGCTGATTTACATTATTGGAGCAATGTATGACAGCGCAAAAACTCATGAAACCACATAATAGTACTTGTTGGCAATTCAACAAAGATCTGATACAAGAGGCATTATCATTCAAGGAAAAGGTATACAGTGTTACAAGTGTTAGTGAGACAGCAATGCAATATTATTATTCAGCATTAATTTAAATGGAACATATGTCTTTCATTGGCAGTCCTTTTTTGCAAAGATAGAGAATTTTTTTTTTTGCATAGATATAAAACCAAAGTCAATCAAGGGTTGTCAAGTGCTACTGAGACTGCATTAAATATCAAAACTTAGATTTGCCTTCAAAGACATTATGAGTTACTTTGAAATGAAGGCATGAGTTACTTTGAAATGAAGGCATGTAAAAGACAGTGGGCTACGAGCTGTGACAAGTTTGTGAAAATAAAACAGTGTAGACGCTCAAGGAAGTAGTTTTTTCATGAATGAAATTCAATCACAAAAGATCAAAGGGCAGTCATGATGCAGTCATTTTATGGAATGTTGCTCTTACTTTATATTAGAGAAAATACAAACAAAAGCTTATGTTACAATAAAGACAACGAATACAATCATGACGGAGGACAGAATGGTTGAATTTCATATTCAAGGCAGTATTTAATATGCCAATCCATAAGTAACTGTCCAGGCAGTAAGCAAAAGTTCATGAAAATATCCAGAGCGAGTTTTCATTCAAATAGAAATAAATTCATGGCTGTCAGCATAGACAGAGGTTAAAGGTCAGAATGGTTCTTAATGTTGTTGTCTCAGATACACTCAAAGACACAAAGGATCAAATACCCAGAATTACCACAGCAGCCTCAGCCTTCAATACAGAGAGAATTTGTGGTTCTTTTTTAAAACAATCATTGACATGCTGTTCATTGAGTTATTTCAAATTTTACCAGCAGAAATGCACACCAAAACAAAATACCCATAATGAAATGCCAGTGTTTACTCCAATCTTGCTTAGAAATGATTTTATAATGGTAAAGAGGCAGATTTCTTTTACCCATGAAAGGTTTTTGTTTTCAAATGCAAAAAAATCAACAAAATTGAAAAACCCAGATGAGATTTTCATAAGCCATGGCCAGGTACAAAATATGTTGCGGTTTTTGAGCCATATATGTAAAGATCTCTTGGTGCGTAGTAACAGAAAGAGGGCATTTTTCCCTGTTTTAGTTTCTTCTTAAATCATAGTGAAATTCTCAAAAGCAGCAAGTAATGGTGGCTTTAAGGTTACAAAAATCTCATAGTAGTGGCTTGAGAGAAATGGAAAGTATACAAGGAAGGAGCGTATCAAGCTTACCGGCGCTGTTATGGTGTCCAGTTTCAGATTTCTTTTGTGTTATTTCTTTGCCAGTATAAATCAAGCTTGTTTCTCAGCAATCGCAGCCAAAACTAACAAATACAAAGCACAGAGGAAGTAAAGATACAAAAATGTCAGCATATGGTCATGGCTGTAGCCAAGAAACCAAAGAATGTGGTCGAAATTAGAAAAGAAGTCCAGTTTTCTGTCAAAAGAAAGACTTACTATGTTTCTCTTGCAGGGTTCACATGTCAATTGCCAGGAACGAGTATAAAAATGTGGTTTGAGCTTCAAAACGGCTCTCAGAACTTCAGAAAACAGCAAGCATAACGAAATTTCCAGCCCCAGCATCAAGGAATTCTCAGGAAACCCTACTCATGGCGGCGCTTCCTCTCCAAGCAAGAAGTCAAATGCAAAAATAGAAATGATTAGGGTTTCTCTTGTTTTAGATTTCTTTTTGTTTTCCTTCATCATTTCTTTTGAACCGTGGATATTGACTTCTAAGTCAATTAAAAGGAAATCATGTAAATTTTGAAGGGGCCGAATTTGTATCTTAGGAGACATACGTTTTTATCATATGATTTATGATGTGAACAATATAAGAAGTGTGCAACCATATGATAATACTGGAGTCTTTTTACCTATAACTGGCGGTAATTATACACTTTGAGATATTGATATGTGCTGAGAATAGTGGCAGACTTTAGAATATGCATGGATTGAGTCAAGTTTCTATTTTAGATAAATTAAAGTATTTTATGCCTTGTATTACGTTTTGTAAAGTTAATAAATTAAATGATAAAATATAAATCATTTAATTTATTTAACTATCTCATATGCAAGCATTAAAATATTAGGTGAGGTGGAGTTATTATTTGCATGGGCGAATTGATACAAACGAAGTAGTTTTTGTGTGCTTTAGGCCACTTTTTCAGGGATTTTAGTCCAGTTCAAGTTGCAGATTGATTTCATGCTTTATGATCGCCAGTTTGAGTTGGTGTTTACTCATTTTTGCATGAGTTTGAGCCACTTTTTCAGGGATTCTTCATTTGTGCTCTGATTTTGCATTGTAATTGTCATCCTTTCACTTTCTGATGACTTTTAGTTACTATTCATGCACTTTGGAGTGCCTTTCATATTGTTTATATTGATAAAGTTTATCTTTTTCAATCTAGTTCTTGTTTTTTGCCTTTGCCTTCAGCAAAGAAGATTATCTTGTAACTCAACTTTCAGATTAATATAGTAGTGTTTTTTATAGGTTCAAAGTGTGTAATTGCAGAAGATTCCTTTGAGTTTTAGTACTTTAGAGTTTTCCTTCTAGATTTCAAGCATCGTTTTTGTGAAGAATTTGATTGAAGAGTTACTGTGTTTCAGTTCTGAAACCTCTAATTTTTTTTGTCTTTTTCACATATCTGTATGCAATTTAGTTTAAGTTCATTGGTTATGCATTGTGCTTATTAATTGATTAATAAATTTTGTCGTGAAAACCTCGTTTTCCCTCAATTTTGCATTAAGATCAAAGCCTCTGTTTAAATCATTCAAGTGATTAAATTAGTAAATCAAGTGGTGTAGATTAGAGTTTTTTGAGGAGTTTATTGTTAGTCATAATTGCAAGTTATTATCATTTAGGTGCAATCACCTCTCGTAGCTTTAGGATTTCAATTCAAGCAAGCTTTCTATCTCTTTCCCAGCCAAGTCAGTTAGATTTTAGGAGGTTTTTATCAGGGAACCAACCCTCTCTAGAGATTGATTCTCAAAATTAGGCAACCCAAAGGCCTGAGAATCATTCCATGTTTCAACAGATTGCTAGATTTAAATAATCGAGCGTTCAGGTGCAATCTGAATTGATAACAAACCTTATGCCCAAACTTGACATATGTAAGCACTAATATCAAGTCCACTTTGTTGTTTTTGGCAAGTGACACCTATAATCACAACAAGTATAAAATGTCGCAGGACCATATATTGCTATGGGGTTTTCTTGATTGAGTAATCTTGGGGGTAATTTTATAGTGGTTGATTAAGTTTCCTTTTTCTTTTTGTGTGTTCTTGCAATGAGGAAATCTTAAATTGAACTCCTAACTCCATATAATTATGCTTCATGGAGAGAATTAGTATGGAATTATCTCATGGGGAAGGTTTTCCTAGGCTATCTAAAGGAAACTATTCCTCAACCTACTGATGCTAAAGAATTGGAAAAATGGGAGCTTGATTGTGAGAAAACACTTGGATGCATATGTTTATTAGTCTCATTTGATTTACAATTTCGTGTTGAGTCATGCAAAACACCTAAAGAGGCTTGGGAGTGTTTTGAGAAATTGTATGGTAAAAATGATAAGATTAGGAGATATTATATTGATAATGATTTGATGAATCTTGATCCTAAAAAAATTGACCACATCCAAGACTATATCTCTAAGACTAAACAACTAATCTTGAACATAGCTAAAAGATTGCAATATTGATAAAGAGGATTTACAATTGATTTTGAATGTTTTATCGAAGCTTTGTCCTGAGTATTTAGTATTTATTTTTGGATCTCATACCCATCAAATTTCTATGGGAGCATCATATGTTGATCTTAAGTTTGACAACTTTGTAAATCTCCTAATCCAAGAGGAAGTGAAGTTAATGCAAATGGGTATAATCAAGTCTTCCAAGTCACAAGAATTGTTGGTTATTGATTCTAATGTACAAAAAAGAATCAAAAAATATTGATAAGAAGAAAAAAAGAAAGAAGGACAAACCACATAAAGAATCTAGAAGGAAAATCATACATATGCATATTGCAATAAAACATGTCATACTAAACATCAATGTTATTCAAATTATATTGATGAGTTGAAGCATATTCTTAAGAAGACTCAAATCAACTCTTCTTCATCAAATGGTTCATCTTCTTCTTCATCGTCAAATTTTGATAAACATAAAGGGAAAGTGCTTGTTGCAGTTGCAAATTATGAGTAAGAGAGGTGGATACTTGATTTAGGAGCCTCACGTCACATGGATTTAGTAGAGAGTATGTTCACTTTATGTAAAGGGTCCAGATATCACACTTACTAATTATAATCCTTAATTTCCAAAATAATTTAATAGAACCAAATAATTATATAATGGTGGAAATAAAGAGGAATAATTAAATAATTTTCAATCACTTAATCAAATGGAATAACATGCATATCAATGAATCAAGGTATATCAACAAAATCTCAGATAAGTAATTTATCAGTATAAATGAGAATCATCTTTATTCAAAGTAAATAACTTATAGGTACAACATAACTGACAAACCTAAGGATGTTTACATAATAAAGACTTGCTCATCCATGTGTCAACCACCTAGACCTGCAAGAAAATGTTAGTGAATAGGGGTTTTCCTTGGTCAAACCCCGTTTTGGTAATCAACCATTGAAATGAAATGAAATAATATACATGAATGAAGAATGATCAAATTATGATGTTGTAACTCATTGAAACTCTAGCATTAAGCTCTTGCTTGATTGTGATAGATCTTGACTTGAATGCTTCTTGAATCATGAAATCTTCATAAGATATGTTAGCTCAAATATAGTAGGTAGCCATTAAAATATGTACATACATATTGAAATGCCCATAAAATTCACACCAAAAACAACAACATACTTGACATTTGTGCTCATACATACAGTCATAAAGACTTCATGTTAAATTACTGTTGAGGTTGCTAAGACCATCTTTTCATAAAACATCAAGTAATCTTAGCAGGTACTAGTTTGCTTTCAAGATAACATGACTACTTGCATGAAATCATCCAACAATATTTTCACATGAACATATCAAGAAATGAAGTGGATCAATGAAGAACATGCAAGTACTAGCATGATAAATAAAGAAGGTATAACTCATGTATGTATGCATATTCATATATATGGGTAAACATGAATATACATTCGTAAGTAAAGTAATCTCATACCACATTTCCTCCTATCCAAATATCATGAAGAGACGCGTTCAAGGGTTTTATGAGCAAGCATTACCTCTCTTACATGGAAAAAATAATCAAATTCCATTAAACAAGCATTCTACCTTTATAATGAATCTCCTTAGTCATCAAAATAAGCAACCAACATTATATACATGAATGAGGGTTCTTAATGAATGAATATAAACAATCCTTCTGATTTGAGTTTAAATGACATAAAATTTAAAAGGATTTAAGATTTATTAGCCTTAAGGCTCTCATCAAGTTTGTATCTCTACCATCTTCTTAGTATCCAACTTGAGACGTTCCAAATTAACCTATCTTGATAGATCGTTTCCCTTCATCTAGAATTACCATCTTGATTTTGAACACTATTCACTCTACGAGATGTTCAAAATGTGTAATCATCTACTATGCTCATCATTTAAATATTCAAGACTTCTATATTATTATTCACATCTTTATGAATCATGTGTTTTGTTGAGCATGTTCATGTCACATAAGTGAAGAGAGTGATTAAAGCATACACATTAATTATTTATGCAAGAATAGGGAAGCATATTTCTAGATTTAAATAGAATATTTCCCCATTCTCATTATATGAGGAATAATACGCTCTCACTAAAAGTTCTTGGTGGTTATGGTTCTAAAGCAAGTGATGAATATAGATATAGAGTAATATAGATGAGTATGACACTATTCTTGGAAGATCATGTTGAATTAGGCAATTGTGATCTATGATTGGGGACATAAAATAATCATGTTCACAAATAATTATTCACACACACACACACACACACACACATATATATATATATATAGAAAATAAAAGTATGGTTTTAGAAAGTGTATCATCAAAATATTATACTGGAGATTCAGATAACCATACATATATGTTTACATTTATTCTGGCATTTACATATATATATATATATATATATATATATCCTTATATGTATGTGTGTGTGTGTATATACATATTATATATATATATATATGTACATGTATTTATATATATACACACACAACCTTATCGACAAGTAAAAGAGGCATATATCAAAGCAATTTCAAAGTCTCATGATAGACAAGTAAGCCTCAAAGAAGGATTGACATTGACGACACCCCATGAGGAGGTGCGGTTGGGGAAGCCCCAAATCATCATGAATTAGACATAACAACATAAAATTCCACAAATAACAGGTTTCTTATAACCAAACCCTAGTCTCAGTAACTAATTAAAATGAATGCAACAGAGATAGATATTCACTAAATTAATCATAACTAAAAATTGACAAACTGAGTATGGCTGATATTTTGATTTGTTTTAAAAGACTTGGTTTCGCACCATCTATAAAATGTTTAGAGAAACCCAAATCTGAAAACAGAAGTTATTAAAGCTGCAACATATTGATTTTTCTCTTATGACTATTTTATTGTTGTCATAACCTTTTTAAAAATCTCATTTTAAGGAACATGGAACTAGCAACCCCATAATTTATTTATGAAAAGAAAATTGCAACTATAATGCCAACTAGGTTCCTACGTGTGCAGATTCCTTTCTCCACAAATTGCCGCAGTCCTGTCACACACATGAGTCAAAATTCGATCAATGATCATTAAAAGAGTAATATTGAATTATAAATTAATTACTGAAAATAAGGGTCATGATACTTTATTTGATACTTGTTCATCACCACACATCCTAATGGCTAACAACACATATATGCATATTTATGGGAAAAAATCCATTGACATAGATGATGAAGCATTTAATGATTTTCTTTGTGTGCCTTCATTTTCAACCAATATCCTTTCTATCTATTAGATCACACATGGTGGAGCAAGCAAGAGTGTCGAGTTCACATCAAATAATGTCATAATCTGATATTTGCATATAAATAATATAGTTGCAGTTGGGGAGGTTGATCACCAATCTCGGGTCTACACCTTCTCACATTTTGTTCTTGATGATTTGATTAATGTTCCCATTGAGGCATCTTGTGTGGGAAATTTTGGGAAGATTCAATATGGTTATTTAAATCTTGATATTCTTGTTGGAAATAGGATGCCATTTAATTGCATTCTAAACATATTTATGTATCTCCTAAGTCCTTAGAAAGTGTTCCCCAACACTAGGATTAGAAAGAGATTAAATTCGAATGAAATGCACATGTAAATTGGAATTTTTAATTATTCGTAAATAATAGGAACATGTGTGGACGCCCTAGGAGAGTTCCTATAAAATAAGAGCACACAGATGCACACATTGGAGGTGGGACACACTTGGTTTTAGTTAATTGTTTGATGGATTGATAACTCTTATGTAATGCATGTCTTGTTCCTATAAAATAGGGATTGATAATTACAATGTATGTGGAGTGGCACTATCAGTTCAGTTTTAGTTCAGTTATGGTTCAGTTATCTTTAGTTGCATGTTAGTTATTTTGAGTTGCATGTAGTTGACTTGAGTTGCATGGCTAATGACTTCAGTTGCATGATAGATAATAGGTTGATAATTTCAGTTAACAAGGGATGATCATTCATGCATGATATTTGCATGAAAGGTGGAGAGATATGTTTCAGTTAACAAAGATTGACTTGGACCCACTTTGGGTGCCCACGTTGGCATCTTGGAGTCAACACTTTTGCATGAAAAGATATTTTATAAGGCCGAGTTAAGTGGGCCATTTGTGGGTGCCAACTTTGAGGATAAACTTCTAAGATATCTTTGTAATCATCAATCAATTAAGACTTTAGTTTGGGATGCCCAAATTGATTAAGGGCTTGGTTTGACATTATTTTTCACGAAGAAACTCTACTTGCACCATTATGGCATAGATATTTGTGAGGATCTTTATCCTCTTGTAATTTTCAACTCTTTGGAGTTTACAAGGCAAATATTTGTCTATTTATTTGTAGCAGGTTGAAGAGAGTTCATCATATTTTATTGCAAGTTGTGAAGAAGATTTACATTGAAGGCAAAAGAAGCATCTCAAGTAAGGATTGGAATTATTATAATCTTATTCTGAGATTAAATAATACAATGATTCTTGGTGGAGTTTTTTCCCAAAAGGGTTTCTCCATGGTATATGTTGTGTAACTTCTTTCTTCTGGTCTTATTCTTCTACAACTTCTGTCTACTTTCTACTAATGGTAAAAAGAATCTAAGCAAATAATCATCTACAAAGAATTGAACAAAGAATACTTATTTAAATCTAAAGTATCATAGGGTTTACAAGTTTTAAAGCTACATAATTTACCTTCATTCTCAACAATTCTTTATAAGGATTGAGTGACATGTGTTGATGTTCCATCTCCTTCATCTATTTTTTTACTTGAGGATGCTTTTGATTCTATACTTTTGGCTCCATGTGATTAAATGTAGCAAGACATACATCATCTTCTAGAGATGGCTACCTAGGATGAGTACTTGACAAACATTGGTGGTTTCTTTTGTGAGTCCTACATTTCAAATTTGGGAGACATCTTTGATTGCATTCATCTTCTCTTTGATGGAGATGATCCTCTTTAGTTGTTATGAGGGAACACTCTGGCCCTCTTTTTCATTCTCTACATGTGATCATCCTTCATAGTTTGATATGAGTGTGGATTCTTTTGGAAAACATTTGGAGGAGGTTTCTTTTTCTTCATAGGATATATCTTTGTCTTTGGATTGTGTTCTAGAATCACTTCTAGGATATTTTGGATTGTCTTCTTTGGTAGTGTGGCCTATAACACCTATTTGGAGTGTGACACCATTCAAAATCAACATGGAAATATGTGATCATTCTTCAAATACATCACATATCATCCTTCTCCCTACATCTTCCTTTAAGGAATGGGAAGACATCTTGCATATCATTTTTATTTTATTTCTTCTTTAGGGGAGGAACATTGTTCTACAACCTTGGATCATCTTTAGCATTCAATGTCGAGCATGTACCATCATTGAAAGAGACTCTATATTGAGCGGGGGATACATGGTCTCTCTTCTTCTCTTTATTGGAGTCTTTTTCCTTGCATGGGGTTTTGTCCTTCTCATTGTTCACTAAGAGCATCTTATTTTTTTATCTCTTTTAGGGAGGAGTTTTGTTCCACTGGGTTTTCTCCTTTTCTTTGTTTGTACACGGGTACCTAACATGGATTCATTATTGTCACCCGTCTTTGCATATTTGCATAATAATAATCCATAAGTTATACTTAAGGGGGTGTTTGTGTAAATAGGTGTTTTACCTATCTAGGTCCTATTTACATGTTAAGTCTACTTAGGTCCTAGGAGGGAATCTTTCTAGATAGTGTTAGTTATCACTAGATATTACCTTATCTTTTAGAATTTAATACTTGTGTCCTAAGTCATTTAATAATTATTGAGGTAGTTGTCTCATTGTACATGATTAAGACACATGCCAAGATCTTGTATAATTATATATCACAACTTTATATATAAGCAAGGAATCATATGTATATCATACATTCAATGTGGAAATCTTGCATCCATAATCATAGCATGATATGTTTTCCATTTCTCTCTTGTGGAAGTTATTTTTTGTCTTGCAGGCGATCCTAAGGTGTTCAGGAGTTCACCATTAACTCCTACATTGAGTCCCTAAATAGACATGAGAATATGACTAGGTATGACAAGATAGATGGCCCACATATAGAAATATTGTTTCTTAGTTGACCGATATGACTATATCATCATGCCATTTTACTATAGGTGTGTTATGAGATCTAGTTTGGTTTGGTTCAACAGGGGTTGCCAACCTTTCCCACATATATTAGATCCTATGTTACTCAAGGATGCATACTCAACAAATTTGGGGGTGTCCCCAATCAAAAATGTCTCAAAGATGTGAGGACACCTTAAAAAAATTCTCGTGTCATCTCTGATTTTCCCCTAAAAATAGGAAACATCTCAGGGATGCGTGTTAGGAAGCCAAAAATGGTATGGGACAACCAGCTATCCCAGGACAGCTAGGGGACACCTGGATGTCCCTCGAACATCTTAGGGATGGCTAGCTGATCCCTATGACCCAAAAAGTTATGATTTTATTTTAAAAAACATAAAACTATTAAAAGGTAAAGGGGAATGGGGGGCCTTTGCTTTAAACCTAAACCTAAAAAACAACAATATAACATTCAAAACAAAAAAAACAACTCATTTGTTTCATTTGTGAAATTGTGAAGAGTCGAAAGAAGAAGAGCACAGTTGTGCGAAATAAAGTGATAGAAGAAAAGAGAAGTAAGAAAAGGGAAAAAGAATGTTAAGCCTCCATCATTTGAGATAAATTCATTCTTTTTTGGTTATTTTTACAATTTTTTTTTTTTTGTTTTGTTAAAATTTCAAATACTTAGGAGTGTTTTTTTTTTGTGTCTATGTTCTATGTTTGCACTTGTAGTTGTAATTTACATTGCAACACACCAAAAAAAAAAAGCACTAGCAGGAGTGATGGTCGAGAAATTGAAATTGAACAAATGTACCATGGAAGTTCTTCAAGGAATGTGACTATTTCAAGGACACAAAGTTTAAGAAATCCTTTTCAATGCCCTTCTCACCTCTTGAAAAAGTATGCAAAGGGCCCATTTAACCCAAAAACCCCTAAAAATTTCAGCAAGGAGTAGGGTATGGTTGTGTCATATTTGCAAGGAGGACTAGAAGGGCAACTACACAAGGGTTTACTCCTATATTTTAGGAATAACTTGTCAAGGGGTAAAAATATGAAAAACCATAACATTAGCCAAGAAGGTCAAGGTGACTAGGTTGCACATGGAGGGTGAATCCAAAAAATAGGAATGTCAATGGATTCTTTGTAGCCTACTAGTTCAATGTTTAGTGCTACAACTACCAAATCTAGGAGTGTTGTCCTTGAGAGTCAAAGAGGAAAGAAAAGGGTGCACTAGTGTTGCTAGCATGTTCAACATGCAATTAGGAGATGTAGCTCATAGTTTTATTTCCAAAATTTTCTATGCTAATGCTATATCATTTGATGTGGCATGTTCTTTTTTAAAACAAATGTTCAAAGATGCACTTGTTGTTGGTCCTTTATATATTCCCCCTAGAGATTATAAGCTACACACCTCACTCCTTGATAAGGAGTATTCCAAGGTGAGTATAATGATGGAGGAGATGAGACAAGTTTGGATAAGGGATGGTTGCTCTATCATTATGGATCGATGGACTAATATTAGACATCAACCAATCATTAATGTTATTGTCACATGTTCAACATGATCTTATTTTCTTGAAGCTATTGATTTTTTTGGGAAGAGGAAGGATGCACGCTTCTAGTTTTAGATTTTGAAGGATGTTATAGAAGAGGTTGGACCTTCTAATATTGTACAAGTAGTGACTGATTCAGCCTATGTATACAAGCTAGCTAGCTTAATGGTGGAAGGTGAGCTTACAAGCACACTTTTTGGACCCCATGTTGTGTTCATGCATTGAACAACATTGAAAGACATTGGAAAAATAGATTTGGTGGAGGAAGTGGTGTTAAAAGCTAGAGGTGCTCAAATGTTTATTTGCAATCTCACACATCACTTGCTTTGCTTAAGACTTTTTTGAGGAAGGAATTCCTCAAGCTTGTGTATACCGGATATGCTAGCTACTTTATTTTGTTGGAGATGATGATTGAGGTGTAGGAGCCTCTTCAATTGATGGTTGTTAATTCAAAGTGGGCTAGATGGCTAGAGGCAAACACAACTAAAGTAAAAGGTATCAAACAAATTATCCTCAACAATGATTGATGGTCCACAATGAGGTACAAGATTGTTGTTTTTATGATTTAATGATTTTTTTATTTTTAGTATCAAATTTTTGGTTTTATTATTAACTGATACATTCCTAATTTTAGTATTTATTTTATGATTTTCATTTTATTATTGATAAGAAATTAATAAGTTGTTGATTTTATTATTTTTATTGTTTCTAATTTTATAACTTTTTAAATTTATTAAATAATGTTCATTCTTGAATCTTTACAAATATATTTCCTCCATTATCTCACTTTTGTGTGGGTGATAAGATATGATGATATAGACTCTCCTAGCCTTGAAGAGATTTATGAGACATTTGACAACATGCTTGGACAAATGAAGAAAGTAATTCATAGCAGGGACCCCAATTTGGGATTTTATGAGGAGAACATTAGGCCCATTATGATGTGACAGTAGGACACTATGAAAACCCCACTTCATATGATTTCCTACGCTCTAAATTGTAAGGAAGCTAGGGTAGCAGAAAAACTTGGAATACACTAATCTTGAGATGAGGATAATGCAAAACTTTACAAATCTTTTAAATAATTACATAAACTAAAACATAAATAAACATAAATAAAAATAAATAAACATAAATATCATGCATACCGTGCAACACAGTGATTTACGTGGTGAAAAACCTTTCGGAAGAAAAACCCCACACTCCAAAAGTCACCCAATATATTATTCAAAAATCACAAAGATTACAACATACTTGCAAAGCAAGCTTCTCACAGGAGTATCACCAGCCAAATATCCAGAAGCAACATGACTGCTATCAAACTCTCATAATACATCACAATACATAGTCATAATACAACACCCTCATAAAATAGGGTTGCCTTCTAGGTCAAGTCAAGCCAATAAAATATTGACTGTCAAATCTAAGACCTAATGATAAACACTCTAGATTTTCAATAATAAAATATACATAAAATTTAGTTTTCGGGCGTACTACCCCTGAGTCCCCATCGGTGCAAATGGCCCCCAGACCCCCCTATACCTTTCGTGCTCACATATCAATAGATTGAAAGGTTGAGATGCATTTTCCCAACAAAATTCCCAAATGGTATGCAACAAGACCTAGGAGAGTGTCTCCATATGATGATGAAGAGGTGAAAGGTGGGAAGTTTTTCGTCTCCTTTCATAGGTTTCTAGTTCCTCTATTGCAGAGAGGAATTGGTATACACATAGCTTCATCTAGTTAGTCAAGAGGAATAGGCTTACCTCTAGATGATTAGAGAAGCTAGTGGATGTGCATAGTGTCTTGCGGCTTCAAGATCGATAGACACCTAAGTATTGACAGACTCCAACTACATTTTGGGATGTTGATCATGAAGATACTACACATGTTGATGATGAGGATGCACATGATGTATTACTTGGGGTTCTATTGGATCAAGATGAGAAAACCTCTCATAGTAATAGTGAGGTTAGACTCCAATTTTGATGCAGTATTAGGGGATTTTGATTAGGGAAAAATGCATATTTCTATTTATCGTTTTATAGTTGAAACTTGCAGCTTATGGGAAATTTGATGTAATTTTTATATAATATATATGGTATGTGCACATTGTCAATGTTTTGTAATTAAATTTTATTAAAACTTTATTTGTTTATTGGCATTGCTTTCTATGAAATGAAAATATTAATTAAACTATGATATATGTGTTAAGATTCTCTAATGTATATGATGATTTCCTTATCATATGAATATTTGAAATTTTCTATATATATATATATATATTTTCCTATTTTTTAATAGTCATCCCCTAAAAATAGCCTCCCTCCCATCCCCATCCTCAAAACGTGTCCCCCATCCCCTACCATCCCCGTCCTAGAAACTTGTGGTAACATAGATTAGATCACATCATAGCACAATTAGGGTGGGAGATCGACCATGTCCCACTATCGCCAAGGTTGTGCTTAGTGACCCAAATAGTGAGGGAGAGGATGAGCAATCATTGCTTGATATGGATGATGTAGGAGTTACACAAGGGTATATCTATTGGTAGCAATATTTTAGTTAGTAGCCCATTTTCCTAGAGGATGACCCCAAAGGGGATTCTGGCTCATAAGGGTCAAGGGATGAGATGAGTAGTGTTGACGAGGATACAAAGGGGGCGATGCCTCAAGTATGATAAAGGGTTGATCCCCAACTATAGTACCCACAAAAGCAACATCTCTAGCAACATCACCTGTTTAGTAGATGCAATGAGACGAGTCAAGAAATGCATGCACCATTGTGAGACAACCATTGGTAGTTGCCACCATTACTAGCATTACTGTTGGTAGCACTCCCACACCTCGAGACCCACACTGTTATCCTAGGGACCCGAATAACATTATGTTGATGTTTTTCATGCTAGATTAGAATATGATGTGAACATTATTGATTATGATTTTATGTATATTATCTATTATTGATGATCATTATTTTTTATTTTTTGTAGTGTGGACACAAGAGTGGCTTGATTTTATTGGCTGAGTCATTATTGAGATGATCATGACTATACAACCTAAGGGCCCAATGCTATATTTTTATAGGCTATAAATAACTATGGGTCACCACATCCTGGTCTTTGATCCCATTGTATAACTTAGGACTTCATATAAGGAGGGAAGGGTGCAAGAGGTTCAATGGATGAGAAAGATAGCCATGATGATGGGAGATTATGATCAATGAGTGCTTGAGACTCAAACCTTAACTATGAAGATAGAAACATTAGTGATAGGAGTCTAGAGTGTCGATATGAGACATGATTCTCTTTAGAGCAAGGTTAAGTAGCTTCAGGTAGAGTTATAGAGAGCTTAAACCACTATATCTATTGATCTTGATCATCCCCGAGCGAGACAACTCATGTATAATCTCAAAGTGGCACATGAGCAAGAGATGACCCTAAGGGAGGAGGTCTCTATGCTGAAGGAGATAGATGTGCTAAGAGGGGAGATCAAAGGACTACAAGCTTCATCACAGAGTGTGTCTCAGACACAAAAATAGTTTGTAGCCTCCATCAGGAAGCCACATGCATAGCTAGAGGGACCTCTTGCACCTGAGGGCTCAGACAAACATACCCCTTGATTCTAACATGTGTGCTACTATTTTTCTTATACACCACATTTTGCAATAGCGATGACCATAGATATACATGTACATTATATATTTTTGAGATATATTGGATATGCGCATGGTTATGCTATGAAGATAATATTTAATTAAATACTATCATGATCTAATAAAAAATAAATATATATTTATTAAATTAAATAGAATGATGATTTAATGAGACATTAAATTTCATGTAAAATAAAATACTATTATTAATATACTGACAAAATAAATCAACTAAGAAAATTAGGCTAAGGTTAAATAACACTACATTTGATATGAGAAATTGAGATGATGAATTAAAAAGTTTGAGATATCTAAATGGACTACACTACTTCTAAAGAAATGATCTTTACAATTCAGTAATTTAATACAAAGCACATGAGGAATTAATAAAAATGTAATTAATTTATGAATGCATGTACATTATATAACATAGATGAATACACATCACACACACATTAACCATAACATAAATAATATATTCTCATGATTGAATGATATGGGATAAATGAAATCAATTTTTTGAGGATCAAATATTATTCTAATGTCACATAGAATGCCTTATACATAATAGTGACGAAGATGCATTGTACTGACAAGTTCTTTTAGAGGCTTACCATCCAATGTAGATAGGATAAAAGCACTAGAACCATAAATGAAAGTGATAATGCAATGACCCAATTAATTAGGGCTAAATTTCCATTTTTCTCTTGGTGGTGCATTCACATTTTGTTGATTCTCATAGAGAACTAGATCACCTACTTTGAAACAACAATACATAATATTTTGACTATATTGATGAGAAAAATATTTTTTATACTCTTGAAAGTCTTCAAGAGAATTTAATTAATGCTCATCAAGAAATTCAAGTTTATTTAGATTTTAGTCATGATAAGTATCATCATCAATAATAATTTTAAGGGAAACTCACAATGATGTAATTTCCAACTCTAAAGGCATGATGTTATCAACACCATACACAAGATTATATGGGGTAGCAACAATTGTCGTACAAATTCTTGTGTGATAGGCTCAAAATGCATATGTCAATAGAGTGTGATAATCTTTATCATGTTTGTTAATATTTTTTGAAGATTTTTTTCTAAAGTTTTATTAGAAGCCTTAGCTTAACAATTAGACTGAGGATAATTGTTACAATATTTTCACTTATAGCTCAATCAGGTAGAGCTTATTGATTTGAATTGAAAGGAAAAAGGTACATTTTAACCTCTCCTAAATTAGATTCAAGTGCATAAATGATATAATTCAAAAGGTTACATTTATAAATTACCGCATTTATACAGATGCATGCAACATAGGAAAGATTTGTACAAGTCTTTTCTGAACAAAGAAGTAATCTTTATTGAATGTAAAAATGCTCATTGTCTCACACAAGCCGTGAGATTGACTTTTGCTTATTCAATACAAATTGAGAAAAGCATATACATGAATAAGTAAATGAAGCAAAATGTGCATATAAGGAGAGAGACCAATCATTGCCTGGGAATGACTGGCTCAATATGAGTTGTCTTGCACTGTTGTTGCCCCGAGCCGCTTGTGTCCCTCCTAGCCCCGTATGGCTCCTAGTTCCTACATCTGACAATAACAATGATGTTAGATAAATTCTCTAAGCAATGAAAATCCTCTAACGTTACATGAAATAACACCTATGCATGTATAAACCAATCTCCATGTGCATTAAATAAGAAATGCATATCTTGAATGTCTTAGAAAACAATGAAGTCATCAAACACATCCAAAATATGCATTTTTTTCTAACTTGTTTGCTTCATGTGCAAATACAGGAAAAGTAATGTTGCTGATTTGTTTCATCAAGTTACAACATGTGGGTTACAATGTGGCTCCCACAAGGGTTAATCCCGACATGCTGAGTTATCAAATAATGAGCTCATTTAAGATTATTTAAGAGGGAAATGCAATCTGAAAAGTCATCATATCAATATGATCATGGAATGATAGTGAACATGTATACATATGAAGTTCACAAGTATTTCTTTAGGAAGCAGCTACATGAGCTAAATGGAACAATAACATTCAATGAAAAAATGCTTTAATGAAATTATGACAATATCTACAAGCATTAAGTAATGTAATGCAATTGTCAAGATTATGCACAAAATTGATTTTAAAATCATGCATGGCTATAGGTAATTATTGTGTGATCAACATGTAGAGTTGTGAAGACTTAAATCAATAACATAAAGAGAGAAAATTAGGCTAAAACTATCAAGTGAAGTTCAGTGATTATGCATCCAATGGCAACATGTAGCCATGGAGAAGAGAAATTACTCAACAACAAAATGAAACTTTCTCTTTCTTGTAATCTGAATATAAAGTAAAATTTCTATCAAGAAATGAAGCTATAGGATGCAGATAAATGTTAGAAACATAAATAAGTACAAGCTACAGGAATACAATATGTAGTGAAAATGAAGGAAAATTATAATATTGACACATGACAGTGTTCTGTAACAAGGGACTATATTTTCCATTGAAGTCAGTATGGAAGCATTGAAGAACAATCATGAGATAAATCGGTGTTTGTTTAGGAAGACATAACTCTACAATACAACATATATTTCTTGATTTTTAGAAATGCCTACAATCGATGTAGTCATATAATCAAGATACAAAGACAAGTATGACAGTGGTTTTGAATGCACAATGAGATTGAGGAAAAAAAAAGATATTTAATATGAAATTAATTTGTTTAAATAATAAATGCAATGTTACAGCAACATGAAGGATGGTGATTGATCTATGTATAAAGATATACTTTCTAAGCAATGAAAAAAGATGCTAATAAATGATTTTAAATGTCAAAGTATAACATCAAAACAATGATCTTCAAAAAGGGAAATTCAAAAAATACAAGGTTGAGGGTTGACATTTCATCATGATCGTGATTGCAATTGAGGATATTAGTGCTCTATCTTTGCCAATGAAATTTCACATCTTGCATTAGAGGACAACAGTATGTGATTGTCACAAATAGTAAAAGAAAAGAAAGGCAGGGCATAAACATTAACAATGGAATAGTCAAAGGTACCTTTAAGAAGCTAGATATCAAATGCAAGTTTATCACACATAATACATGAATAATTGTTGATTGCATAAGGAACGCCATCATAAGTCGTGAGTGATATTGAGCTAAGGTTTCTAAGAATGATCTTTGAGTTTTCTTTTGAAAAAAACAACAAACCCTAGGGCCGCGCCATGGCTATGGTCACATCAAGATCCCTTGAATTTTTACAGCCACACAACATGAAACCCATAGCCTACTATAGAGCTCGAATAAAGCATTCTTTCTACATAATGTTTGGCCACAACTGATCATGGTAGATGTATTTTGTATTTACAAATAGGAAGTAATGTACAGGATGAAATCAAGTTCCTATTTAGATATCATAAAATGTATGGAGTATACAAAGTAAAATACAGGAAAACAAACGTGTTTCAATATTATCTGTATAATGGAGCTTGAATCAACATATAAGACACAGATAAAGAAGAGAAAAATGTATTTTCTGTTGCAAATAAAGCTATACCATGTGTAGTTTCCACCATTGAAGGCTCCAAAAGTTATAGGTTGAGCTCCACAAACCCTCATGGTGTCGGCCACAACTTCTTCAAGAAGTTTCATAGTAAATGAAATTATTTTTTTTACTTTACCTTTGTTTAGGGTTTGAAACCCTAAAAGTGTTGACTTGACTTTAGGTATTTTTCCTAAATTATTTTTTAAATACATGAAACTTTTGAGCCCGTGGGGAGACAAGTCTATGAATTGTGTGTTTTCTTCTATATGTATAAGTCTTTTTAAAGACTTTTATTTACTTATTTTATTTTTGCATACATTTGAGAGTTGTAATTGTAAAGCACTAAATCTTAATGATATTCTATAAATCATTTAGACTTAAGTCTTCTTTTAATGCAAGAATGATGGAGGTTTTCTATGTATGAGGAAGAAGAATAAAGATGTGCTTATCTTTATGATATGACCAAGTCATGTAAGAGATGTGGATGGCTTTTATGTGCATGCCAAGAATATGGGGAAGTTGATATCAATTTTCCAACATGAAGAGGGGATGTAGGAATCTTTATTTTTCTTTTTGGATCATTTGGAGTGAATTTAGGCATATTGACTCAACTTGGAGCATTTTTCGGGTGCCTTTATGGTTTGACATGGTCAAGTTTGACCTTTTCATCTATTTGGAGCTCTTTTGGATGAAATTTGGTGGCTAGAAAATAGGATTTTTGAAGGCTTACGGAAATGGAGTTTCTAGAGCCTTTTTTGTTGGAACTACTTGGAGAGTGATGCACTTTTGTGGTGTCATTTTGGTGGACTTGGTCAATTTGGACTTTTTCATCATTTTGGAGCCTTTTTGGGGGAATCTGACACCAACTATTTCTAGAACCTATTCTCATGGGTTTTTGGAGGGAGTTTGTGGGATATAGTCACTTGACTGACTTTTTGTAATCAACTCTTCCTTATGCAGTTTTTGAGACTTAGTGATTTTGGAGTCCTTTGTTAGACTTTTGCATATTGTTGTAACTCAATTTTGGAAATGGATTTAGAAAAGACCTTGGATATCACCAAGTGATTGATCAAGTTACTAGTGAGGTGTTCTAATCTCCTTGTAGTTTTGTCTCACATTTTCATGCCATTTCTACAAAAGTATGTTTATGTAGGTTGAAAATTGTGTTTTAAGTTGCATATAGCTTTTAAATTATGAAGGTATCCTTTCCTTTTGAAAGTTAAATGCATTCAAGACTTTTTTCAAATTACTTGTGCATAAGTCTACATAAATAAGTTGTGCAAAGTTATGTTTTCATTCATCGAAAACAAGTGTTTGTTTCTTTGAATTTTCAGGTCCTTAGTATAATCTGGTGTATCACCTTTAGTTTTCATAATTATCAACATTTTGATTTATGTTATATGTTTCTACCCTTTTCCTCTGCAAGATTCAGTAGATTAGATTAGGTGATACCAAAAGGAAGCCAACCTTCTCTGAAGGTTGACCTCTACTTATCAAAGCCCCACACTTTGAGAGGTCTTCCCATGTTACACTGAGTTGTTGAATTTCATATTCAACATGGTGCATTTTTAGTAGACAATAGTTTTGGCACACTCGGTGGGACAATGAGTTGATTATAAACTCATTTTTAGAATATTATACTGTTGTTTGGTGTTTGCAACAATATTATCAGTCTTGAGAGAGACATTTTTCAGCATACTTGGCGACTCAGATCTCTTGCAAAGAAGATTTAGAGCATTACATCGTATGAGAGGAGTAAAAACAAGGATTAGTTCAACCCCATTTAATTATCTATAGCTTTCCCCACCTAGAAGGAAGGGTAGGGTAGCTGAAAGGCCAAGGAAATCCCTTGTTTATTCTAGAAGAACTAAATCTATTCCTCCATCTGTAAGATCCCATACTTTTGTCGCATCTTTTATTCCTCCTAAAGTTCCAAGTAAATCCACCTCCTATTGTTCAAATGGCGAGAAATAAACCATTTGTACCTTTTAATGGAGGAAGTCCATTAAACCTTGCAAAACATGATGACATACCAATGGTTGCCTTGAAGAGCTTGCCATTCTTCACGGGGGAGGAGCAAACAACCCCGATTGAGCATATCAGGGATGTGGCCTCTTTGTGTGGGGTTCATCACATCACTCAAGAGTATGTAGCTATAAGGTTACTTGCTACTTCATTCAATGGAAAGGCATTATAGTGGTTAAGGGGACTACCAGTTGGTATAATTGCAACATGGGATGATTTGGGAGACAAGATGCACAAGCAATTCCAGGACAAGTCTGATCACTTATCCCTGGTAGAACAACTTACAACTATCAAGAGGGCTTCTCAGGAGCAAATGATTGATTTTAACTTTCATTTTCAGAGGAATTAGGATAGGATCCCTGTTAGGTTAAGACCCTTTGCTGAATGTGCATTTTTATCTTTTTTGAGAGCTATTCATAGTGAAATTGCTATCATGATTCAGTCTATGGGTGGGGATACTTTGCCTCAAGCATACGATATAACAATTAGAGCTGGAAATAACCTTATCCAAGCTGGAAGAATAGCTCCTAGACCTCCAATGCCAATTTTTCCCAATATTCAACCCTCTATGCCTTAGCAAATACCTCCTTTTTCTCCTTTACATGTTCTAGTGTTACCAGCTATTGCCAATAAAGAAAAAACTACTACAGGTCCTTCTCAAGAGCTACAGGAGGTAAAAAAATAGCAAAAGATTGAAAATATATTGCAGACCCTTGGTAATGAGCTGGTAAGCTTAAAAAAGCAACAATTTCAGAATAGATAGCCTTACCAGCAATAGAATCAAGGGGTAAGTCAGCCATATTAGGGCCAGGGCCAGCAGTATCAAGCAAATAGGAAGCCTTATCAAGGCAATTTTCAAGGTCCAAGACAAAATGTAAACCCAAGGCCTTTTCAACCTTATAACCAAACCCCAATTAGTGTTGTTAGAGATATTGTTCCTGTACAAAACAATCTTGCAGCAGATTATGAATGGTGGTTTCCATGCAACTAGCCACATAATCAGGAAACATGCTCGAATGGAGTTATCAATCAGGCATTGATGATGCAGACTATTACAAGCTCACAACATAATATACCCAATGGTGAGTTCAAACAACAACAAGAGCAACCTCCAAGTGATACTACTCTATTAAACTAGCAAGGAGAAGAATTATGTGGAGTTAATGTTGATGATTCTCCAATTTTAGCAAACACAAGAGCCAAGAGGAGAGCCCTTGAGGTTGAGCAATCAAAAAACAAAGGAAAAGAATCTATAGAACCATCCACATCACAAGTGCCTCACATATTGCAGAGGAATGTAGAAATTGCTACCAAGGAGCAACCTCATTTGCAAGTGGAATTTGCTATTGCAAGGACCCATCATAAGGTAACACCTATTGTTCCTTATAATATCATTGAAAATATGAAGAAAATGAATGTAACAATGTCCATGTGGGATTCTTTGGCCATTCTAGGTCAAAAAGACTTATTACAGACCACTTTATCAGATTTAAAAGTGTCTAATGAGCCATCAATAGATCAAGTTAGGACTGTTTTCACCAATACTCCTTAGGACAACAATAAACAACCAAGTAAGGAGTTCGGTAGAGGTGTCAAACCATCTCTATTTTATGTATCTTTGCTCATAGGAGATAAATTGGCCCATAATTTTATGGTAGATAGTGGAGCTAGTAGCTTTGTGATGCCAAAACAGATTATTGACAAGTTAGAACTGAAGTATCAGCCTTTAGAGAAGGGAGTAGTCTAGTTAGATGGAACCTCTATTAACACCTTAGGTGTCAATAAAGATTTGAGCCTTACACTTCATGCCTGCCCAAATTTTTCAGTGCCTCAAGATAAATGTGTCATTGATCTACCACATTTCTTTGCCTTATGCCTGCCAAGAGACTTTACAACCAAGATAGGAGGTTATGTGTCTGCTGATTGGTCACATGTGTTGTTTAGAACAAGATATGGAACCAAGGTTACCATAAAATTAAGGTCATTGGCCAAGGATCATATTGAGCCTTATAGTCCAAGTGTAATTAATGTTGTTCCAAGTGCTGCAGATACAAATTGTGTTGTTTTTGATGACAATGAGCTTGTTGCTACTCAAAAGTTGCAAGATGAAAGTGCATCTGATGCGCTGTTATATGAATGGGTAGCAAAAAATATTGTGGACAACCCTAATGATCATATTCAGGATGTTGGTATGGGTGTTTATGTGATGCATGAACCTGATGTAGAAGTGCCAAACCTTGAAAAGAGTGCAGATCAACTGTTAAAACAACAAGATGAGCTTTGGGAAATGTATTTGGATGGTTCCAGAAGTAAAAATGGAGCTAGTGGGGGTGCAATACTTGTGTCCCCACAAGGTGATAAGTAATTTTCAGCTTTCTATTTTTCTTTTGCATGGTCTAATAATACTACCGAGTATGAGGGTCTTATTCAAGGTCTTGAATGGGCAAGGAAAAGAGGAATAAATTGCCTGAAAGTCTATGGAGATAGTGAGCTAATTGTCAATCAGGCAAGAGGCCTGAATTTTGCTAAGAATGATGCGTTGAAGTCATATAGGAATAGGGTCTGGGATGTGATAGAAGAGTTTACTTCTTTAAATCTGGTTTCTATTCCTAGAGAACAAAACAAACATGCAAATAGGCTTGCTGCCATTGGTGCATAGTTTGACATTCCCAATGATATTAAGAGGGAGAAGGTACAATAATATGTTAAAGTAGTAATCAGACCTTCAATTCCTGATAACAATGTTCACTAACAGGTATTTGATAGTGATGAGCAGATTTTATATTTTCTGCTTGAAGAGGATTAGTTTTCTGTAGTAAATCAAGAGAAGTTGAAGCAACAATATGGTGATCAACTCATACAACTGAAGACAAATAAGTTTCCCAAGGGTCTTTTCACCTTGGAATCCATTTTTAACTCTGATGATCAGGTTAAAAAGAATAAAACCAACATTCAAGTAAAAAAGGAGCACTATGAGGAACTTGAAATCTTTAAAGGTAAGCTCCTTAAGATAGGAAAAATTTGTTCATCAGAAGATAGACAAGCTTTTATTAAACTTTGTCAAGAATTTCATGATGTTTTTGCATGGCAATATTCAAACCTGAAATGATTTGACCCTCAAATTTCCTAGCCTACAATTGAGTTAGACCCAAATGCTAAGCTTGTTAGGCAAAAGCAAAGGCCTTTGAACCCCATGCTTGAGCCTTTAATGATTAAAGAACTGACTAAGTTAGTTGAGGGGGTATCATTTTTTCGATTAAACATACTTCATGGGTTTCTAACCTTGTACCGGTTATAAAGAAAAATGGTGAGATAAGACTATGTGTGGACTTTAGAGACCTTAACAAGGCCTCTTTGAAAGATCATTACCCGTTGCCCTCTATGGAGAAAATTCTTTAAGTTGTTGTTGGTTCAGAGAGGTTTTCCCTTTTGGATGGATTTTTTGGATATAACCAGGTGTTGGTTAAAGAGGAAGATCAGTCTAAAACTGCATTTAATACAAAGTGGGGCACTATGGCCTACAAAAGAATGCCTTTTGTCCTGTCTAATGTTGGAGCCACTTTTCAAAGGGCTATGGACATGGAATTTGAAGGTTTGATTCATAAGATTGTTTTGATTTATCTTGATGACATAACAGTTTATGAGCACTTGTCACATCTCAAGCACTTTTTTGAAAGATGTAGGGAGTATGGTATATCCCTCAATCCGAAGAAGATTATTTTTATTGTCAATGAAGGTAAGCTTCTTGGACACTTTGTGTCAAAAGAGGGGCTCACCATTGATCTTGAAAGAGTTAAAGCTATTTTAGAGCTGCCTTTGCCCAATCATAAAAAGGGGTTGCAAAGATTTCTTGGAAAAATAATTTTTTTGATAAGGTTTATACCAGATGTTGCAAATATTTTACAACCACTAACTGTTCTGTTAAAGAATAATGCAACTTTCAGCTTGACTAGAGAGGCCAAGAACAATTTTGAAGTAATTAAGGAGGCTTTAGCAACAACTCCCACTATGGTAAATCCAGATTTTTCAAAATATTTCATTCTATATGCTTTTGGTAGCATATATTCTATTTCTACTATGTTGGTTTAGAAAAAATAATGATGATTTAGAGTAGCCAATAGCCTTTTTCAGTCAAGGTTTAGATGACTATGAGCTAAGAGACAACTTTGTTGAAAAGCATGTTCTTGCTATCATAAGAAGTTTGAAATTTTTTAAGCCATTAATTTCCAATAATAAGATTCATTTAATGGTTGCATATCCAAGTGTAAAGGAGTTCCTATTAAGTAAAGATCTCGATGAGAAGAGAGCTGGATGGATCACTAAAGTCATGGAGTATGATGCTGATATCAAGATCACGAAGATCATAAGAGGTAAAGGACTATGTGAACAACTTGATTCAACACCAGAAAGTGAAGAGACGACATAAATAAATGTTGTTCTGGTTAATACTGATGTTTCTTAAAATGATGCACCTGCATTAGCAGTAGGTTGGGTGCATGATATGACTCACTTTTTGCAGACTGGTGAGTGCCCACTAGGTTTTGACAAAGATAAGAGAAGGTATTTTAGACTACAGTCCATTCCATATGTGTTGATTAGCAATATTCTTTTCAGAAAAGATCTAAATGGTGTTCTTTTAAGGTGTATTGATAATGATTAAATTGACAAAGTGCTTCATGAGTTCCATGATGGAACTGTAGGGTTCATTTTTACCCAAGAATAATTGCATGGAAAATAATGTGAGTTGGATATTATTGGCCAAGCTTGTTTAAGGATGCCCATGCTTGGGCAAGGAAGTGTGTAAAATGTGCTTTATTTTCAGGCAAGGAAAAGCTTCCAACTTTTCCTTTGCAGCCTATTCAAGTGGACTAGCCCTTCATGAGGTGGGGAATTGATTTCATTGGACCCATAAATCCACCTTCCAATGTGGGCCACATGTGGGTTCTTACAACAACTAATTATTTTACACGACAGACTGAAGCAGTGGCCTTGAAAGAAGCCAATGAATCTTCTGTTTTGAACTTTTATGATGATATAGTAACCATTTTTGGTGTTCCAGAATCAATCATTTTAGATAATGCTCTTGCATTTATTGGATTAAGAGTGAGTGATTGGGCTGTCAGAAATGGTATCCATTTGAATACATATTCTAACTATTACCCTCAAGGTAATGGTTTGGTTGAAAGCACAAACAAGAATCTAATCAAGATTATCAAAAGAACTATGGAGGATAATCAAAGAGTTTGGCACAATAAGCTAAAATATGCCTTGTGGGAAGATAGAATAACTCCCAAGAGGTCAATTGGGAACTCTCCATATGTAATTGTTTATGGGAAGGAGGAAAGATTGCCTTTATTTGTAGAGTTGTCAACTCTTGATATTGTACATTAGCTAGAAATGTTTGAAGAAGAAGATCCAATGTCTGTTAGATATGCTTAGCTCATGGAGCTAGAGGAGATAAGAGATAAATAAATGAAGTCTTTGGAGTACCATTAGGTTCAAACAAAAAGAGTTTTTGATAAGAGAACAACACCTAGAGTGTTCACAGAGGGTGATGTTGTACTCAAGTGGGATGAATTGAAAAGAAGTCTAGGTAAGCACACAAAGTTTGACAACTTCTGGAGTGGCCCATTTGTTATTACTGAATGCAAGGAGCACAATGCATTCCAATTATCAAAGATGGATGGAGAAATTCTGCCTATCCCAATCAATGGGATACACCTCAAACAATGTTTTGAGGTATGATCTACTTGGTGCATGTTAGGTAAGGTTTTATGCTTTCAATAAGTGTTGTTACACTTTAATTTAGTTGTTGTTTACATTCCCTAAGTGTTGTTCCAACACAGTTAAGTAGTTTCCATTCTACAGTTTTTGCTTTTAATAAGTTTCTAGTTATCTTGAGTTATTACTGCTGAGTTACAACATTGGCAAGAACTATTTTGAGTTTTCTGAATGACTTAGTGCCCAATAGACAAGCCTAGACAACTAGTTTTTCATGTTTAGCAGGCAAACATACAACAAATGTCACAAAAAATGTTACCATATTTTCACTTATAGCTCAATTAGGTAGAGCTTATTGATTTGAATGAAAGGAAAAAGGTACATTTTAGCCTCTCCTAAACTATATTCAAGTGCATCAATGAAATAATTCAAAAGGTTACATTTATAAATTACTGCATTTAACATATGCATGTAACATAGGAAATATTTGTACAAGTCTTTTCTGAACAAAGAAGTAATCTTTATTGAATGTAAAAATGTTCATTGTCTCACACAAGCCATAAGATTGACTTTCGCTTATTCAATACAAATTGAGAAAAGCATATGCATGAATAAGTAAATGAAAGAAAATGTGCATATAAGGAGAGAGACCAATCATTGCTTGAGAATGACTGGTTCAATCTGAGTTGTCTTGTACTGCTGCTTCCTCTAGCTGCTTGTGTTCCTCCAAGCCCCATATCACTCCTAGTTCCTGCATCTGACAATAACAATGATGTTAGAGCAATGCTCTAAGAAATGAAAAGTATCTAACCTTACATGAACAAACACCTATGCATGTATAAACCAATCTCCATGTGCATTAAATAAGCAATGCATATCTTGGATATCTTAGAAAACAATGAAGTCATCAAACACATCCAAAATATGCATTTTTTTGCTAACTTTTTTGCTTCATGTGCAGATACAAGAAAATTAATGTTGCTGATTTGTTTCATCAAGTTACAACATGCGGGTTAAAGCGTGGCTCCCACAAGGGTTAATCCCGACATGCTGAGTTATCAAATAATGAGCTCATTTAAGCTTATTTAAGAGGGAAATTCAATCTTAAAAGTCATCATATCAATATGATCATGGAATGATAGTGAATAGGCATACATATGAAGTTCACAAGTATTTCTTCAGGAAGCAGCTACAAGAGCTAAATGGAACAGTAGCATTCAATAAAAAAATGCTTTAATGAAGTTATGACAATATCTATAAGAATTAAGTAATGTAATGCAACTGTCAAGAGTATGCACAAAATGGTTTTTAAAATCATGCATGGTTGTAGGTGATTATTGTGTGATCAACATATGGACTTGTCAAGACTTAAAGCAATAACATTAAGATAGAAAATTAAGCTACAACCATCAAGTGAAGTTCAATGATAGTGCATCCAATGGCAACATGTAGCCATAGAGAAGAGAAATTACTCAGTAACAAAATGAAAGTTTCTCTTTCTTGTAATATGAATATAAAGTAAAATTTCTATTAAGAAATGAAGCTATAGGATGTAGATAAATGTTAGAAATATAAAGAAGTACAAGCTACAGGAATATAATATGCAGTGAAAATAAAGGAAAAGTATAACATTGACACATGACAATGTTTTGTAACAGGGGACTGTATTTTCCATTGAAGTCAGTATGGAAGCTGTTGTCAATCAGATTGCACCTGAACACTTGAATAGTTAAATTCAACAATCTATTGAAACATGGAATGATCCTTAGGCCTGTGGGTTGCCTAATTTTGAGGATCAATCTCCAGAGAGGGTGGTTCCCTGATGAAAACCTCCTACAACTAACTAACTTGGTTGGGAAAGAGATAGAAAGCTTGCTTGAAATGAAATCCTAAAGCTACAGGAGGTAATTGTACCAAAATTATGTGACTCTATTTGCTATCCTAAACCTATAATTAGCTGCAATAAATTCCTAAATTTATTTCACAATTCAATTAAGATCATGAAATTCACCAATATTTCACATGCAGGTTTGAAGTTTCGATGTCTGTAAGAGGAGAACTAGGTTTTCACAAATACAAATGACTAAAATCTTTGTTAAACACAACATGCAACCTAAATTCTAACATGAGATATTCTTGTTTTTTAAAGCATCAATGAGACAAAACAAAGGATTCAAGATAAAATCACAATGTTTAAATCAAATAATTCACATGACAATAAAACTCAAGAAAGTATTGAGAAGGAAACACTATACTAAAAATAAACTCTATTACAATGCTTGAATAAAAAAAATGAGTTACAATCCTTCACTGCTATATATGAAAGTAGGAAATATAAAGAACTAGAGGAAAAAGATAAACTTTTTCCAATATATACAAAATATGCAACTCCAAAGTGCATGGAAGACAAACTGAAAGTCAATTTCAGTGAGAAAATGATAATTCCAAGGTGAAATCTTAGCAGAAGCAAAAATCCTTGAAAATAAGGTTCCAACTCATGCAAAAATGAGTGAACTCAGTCTCGAACTCGTAGTCATAAAGCATGCAACTGATCTGTAACTCAAACTGAACTGTAAACCTCTAAACGTGAGCCAAAATATGCAAAAAATCACCTCGTTTGTATCAATCCGCCCATGCACATCAAAACTCTAAGTCTAAATTAATCATGTATGAGTGATAACTAGTTAACTCAACCTTCCTTCTAAAATAGTTTATTTAAACAATTATTAAAAAACAATCAATAAAAATTGTTTTAATAATGTTAAATAAGCTATACAAATAATATGGAAGGCTTAAAAAAATTTATTTGAGAAAAATATCATACCACTCCTTATATCTCCCGGGTTCCATCCATATCATAATGCTTCAATAGATATTTTTATATGCCTTGGCATATAATCTTGTCACCTCCATCTACATTATTAAGTTGATGAATGAAAATGATTTATTTTAAAAGAAATAAGTCAAAAATCAATGATTAACTCGAATTAGGGCTTTTGGACAAAACCATTGAACCCTAAGTTCCTCTTCATTTTCTCACTTTGCATTCTTGAAAGAGAAACTATGCTACGCCGCCATGTAGAATAGGGTTTTTGAATGAGTTTCTGGACTTTGACACTGGCCGCCATGGAGTTTAATGTATCCAATGTTTAATGATTTGGAGTCTATAGGAAGTAATTGGCTGAGAACTTTGAGTCTTTGAAATCGAATCATCATGCAAAACTGCTTGAATAGAAGGTAAATCTAGTCATTCTGCATTCTAGGCTGTATTGTGAAGATTCAAGATGACTTTTATTATGCGCATGGTCCTATTCATTCTATGGATTGGGGTTTCAAAACCTGTGACTTCCCTCTTTTGCTTATTTCGTAAATACTTGAAGCCCTCCTCATGGCATCTTCTGGGCATTTCATTTCCTGCTTTTTAAAGCCATTTATAGGCTTTATAGCCGTGACTTCCTTATCTGGTTTGTATTTTTGCTTGTGTTCCCGTGTGTATTTGCTGATGCTACACCATCTAGCTGCCATATAAGAGCCTGACTTGGGCATTACCATCTAAATTTGGAAAAAAATTTGAATGAAGGCTTTGTTGTCAAACGCCATGGGCATGGTATTATATTCTCGTGTTCTTCATTTTCTCTTCTTCCTTCTTTGCGGATTTTCAACACCCTTCAATGGGCCTGTAGCAACTCATTCTATTATTTTTCTGAAGATATTCAAGTTATTAAGGCCTGTAGTAGCTTTTAAGTAGCCTTTGAGATATTATTTTGCTTGTAAAGGTTAATAGTCTGATCAATGTTGCTCAATGTTATTGTGTCATCACTTCCACTTGTATTGTGGACTTTTGACAGTGCCATCACACTGAAATTCAAGTAAAAGACACTGTTCTCCAAGCTCTGTGTATTGTTGTTCTGTGCAGTTTAGTTCATCATTCCACCCTTGTAGCTGTAAATCATTTATCTGTTTAACCTCTAAGAAGGCAACTCTAAGTATAATTATTAATCATGCTACTCGTTGCAAGCTCCCAACATAATATACCTTCCTGTGTGTAAAATGATACTTCCTTGTAGCTATATGCTTTCATGTAACCGTTCATTAGCTATCATATTATAACTCAACAATGAAATAGCTTGATGCTCCTTATGTATGAGCATACCTCATGAATTACCGAGACAATAGTAAACATTGATATGTAACAACATTAGCATTTAACACATAAGAAAATTGACTCTCTCCAACAGAAAAGAAAGCATTGCTTGAGTCTGTACTCAAATAATATCCAAATGCAACTCAACATGATAAACATGTATGCAATTCTGCTTTAGCACGAGCTTTTATCCTTAACAGAGTCCTTTGGACTTTGCTTGGAAAACATGTTATAGCATTCTCTGTAATATATGGATAACAATCCTTTGAGCATTTTATCAACTAGCCAATATGCCTTGTTCAGATTCTCATCATTTGTCAAACATTTGTAATGATATATTGGACTGTTCTATCATATTTTACCCTCTGTGCTTGGTTGTTATCCTCATTTTGTTGATGAAAAACTCAACTATCTATTTTTCCTTCATACTTGACTAGCTGTTTATATGCTTACCTTTGTTGTTGGTCATAGCACAATCTTCTTGATAGAAATTGTCTTCCATGACATCTTGAAAATTACCGGTTGAAGAGACTATGCTTGCTATCAGTGTTGGACTACCCTCTTTACATTTGCTTGAACCATTCATGAGATGAACTTTTGTCTTATTCAATGAAAGGCTATTCTTGCATTAAAATCTATTGCTTCTCATAGTAGTTGATGAATGAACTGTAACTTGCTCATTGTATTTGTGTTACTATTAAGTTACACGCCTTACAAATTTTGTAGAAGCATATCTTTTAAATGCTATCTAAGCCATTTTGCTGCCTTTATGTTGAAAAAAAATCTATTTATTTGTCATATCCTTGATTCTTTTGATGATGACTCTTGATGATGATGACTCTTGATGATGATTTGCAACAAACATTGTAAAAAACAGCTATGATGACTTAATACCTTGTTCCCCTTTCAACATAAAAGGGCTCAATGCCTCATTAAAATATAAATATAAATGAAAGGCAGAGCTGAAACAAAAGATAACAAATGCAATTTATGCTCTTTTAACATGTTTTATTTGATTGTTCTTTTGAATTATGAGCAATAAGATGCTTTGCTCAATCTGTTTCCACCATGCTGAATTAAAGACTAATTTTATGAATTTTAATATTGGAGCAGTCCTATTTGATGATTGTAATTAAATAACTGATAACTCTCAAATAATGATGTGAATGAGAGGTGTCCTTATGATATGCTAGGCTCAACCCTTGTGGGAGCCCTTTTTACTCCACATATATTATATAATCACGAATGTAATGAACCTGTTCCTGCACATTGAAACAAACAAGTTAGCAAAAATAATCGAAGCTGAAAGCTTCCATTGAGTTTCGTATTCTTTGATTATCAACCTTTCATCTGGTGAATGCTTGATTTAAAGCAAATTACATTCCTGTTGGTAGCGTAGGCATAAGGCAGAATTTAATTCATCATTGCTTAGAGTACACCTCTAACACCATTCCTTTACAATTTTGTAGGTTCATGGAGCGCGAAAATGAGGTTGCAGCTTGGAGACACGACAACTGAAGACATGAAGCAAAAGTGATTCAACATCACAGGCAATGATGAATTGCTCCTCTTCTTATGCTTACGTTATGTTCAGTAGTGTAGCTTATCTTTGAATTTTGTATTCATCATTTGATTGTGATAATCAAATTCATTTGCTTTCGCGGCTTGTGCGAGATTCAATGTTTTTACAAAATGAATAAAAAGCATTATTATGCAAATTCTCAATTTTCTGTTTCAAATACTTGCACAATAAAACTGTAATTCAGATGTAAATTTATCTCTATGATGATCAATGAATACTTTAATCAACAAAACTTGAAATTTTTTGTACCTGTAATTCATGAATTTGATTCAGCTCTACCTGTTTGAGCTCGTAGTGAAAAATAGGTAACAAAAGCATTGAAGAACAATATATTTTAGATGAGAGAAATCTCACAGGTATTTCAAATTAGCAATCATGAGATAAATCATTGTTTTTTTAGGAAGACATAACTCTACAGTACAACATATATTTCTTGATTTTTAGAAATGCCTACAATTGATGCAGTCATACAATCAAGATGTAGAGACAAGTATGACAGTGGTTTTGAATGCACAGTGAGATTGAGGAAAAAAATAAAGATATTTAATATGAAAGTAATTTGTTTAAATAATGAAAATGAAATTTTACAACATGATGGATGTTGATTGATCTATGTATAAAGATAGACTTTCTAAGCAATGACAAAAGATGCTAATAAATGATTTTAAATACCCAAGTATAGCATCGAAACAATGATCTTCAAAAAGGGAAATTCAACAAATACAAGGCTGAGGGTTGACATTTCATCATGATCGTGCTTGAAATTGAGGATGTTGGTGCTCTATCTTTGCCAATACAATTTCACAACTTGCATTAGAGGACAATAGTATGTGACTGTCACAAATAGTAAAATAAAAGAAAGGCATGGCATAAACACTAACAATGGAATAGTCAAAGGTACCTTTAAGAAGCTAGATATTAAATTCAAGTTTATCAAAAATAATACATGAATACTTGTTGGTTGCATAAGGAATGACATCATGAGTCATGAGTGATATTGAGCTAAGGTTTCTAAGAATGATCTTTGAGTTTTCTTCTACAAAAAACAACAAACCCCAGGGCCGCACCATGTCTATGGCCACATCAAGAGCCCTCAAATTTTTATAGCCACACAACATGAAACCCACAGCTTGCTACAAAGCTTGAATAAAAAATTCTTTCTACAGAATGTTTGGCTGTGACCAATCATGGCAGATGTATTCTGTATTTACAAATAGGAATTAATGTACATGATGAAATCGAGTTCCTATTTAAATATCATGAAATGTATGAGTATACAAAGTAAAATATAGGAAAACAAGATGTTTTTCAATATTCTCTGTATAATGGAGCTTGAATCAACATATACGACACATATAAAGAAGAGAAAAATGTATTTTCTATTGCAAATAAAGTCATACCATGCACGGTTTCCACCATTGAAGGCTCTAGAAGTTATAGGTTGAGCTCCACAAACCCTCATGGTGTCGGCCATAGCTTCTTCAAGAATTTTCATAGTAAATGAAATGATTTTGTTTACTTTACCTTTGTTTAGGGTTTGAAACTCTAAAAGTGCCGACTTGACTTTAAGTATTTTGCCGAAATTGTTTTTTAAATACATGAAACTTTTGAGCCTATGGGGAGACAAGTCTATGACTTGTGTTTTTTCTTCTATATGTATAAATCATTTTAAAGACTTTTATTTACTTCTTTTATTTTTGCATACATTTGAGACTTGTAATTGTAAAGCACTTTGTCTTAATGATACTCTATAAATCATTTAGACTTAAGTCTTCTTTTAATGCAAGAATGATGGGGGTTTTTGAGGAAGAAGAATAAAGATGTGCTTATCTTTATGATATGACCAAGTCATGTTTAAGAGATGTGGATGGCTTTTATGTGCATGCCAAGAATATGGGGAATTTGATATCAATTTGTCAACATGAGGAGGGGATGTAGGAATCTTTATTTTGCTTTTTGGAGCATTTGGAGTGAATTTAGGCATGTTGACTCAACTTGGAGCATTTTTGGGGTGCCTTTATGGTTTGACATGGTCAAGTTTGACCATTTCATCTATTTGGAGCTCTTTTGGATGAAATCTGGTGGATAGAAAATATTCTTTTTGAAGGCTTAGGAAAATGGAGTTTCTAAAGCCTTTTTTGTTGGAACTACTTGGAGATTGATGAACTTTTGTGGTGTCATTATGGTGGACTTGGTCAATTTGGAAATTTTCATCATTTTGGAGCCTTTTTGGAGTGGATATGGATGCTTTTTTCTAGGATTTTTTGGGGGCATCCGACCCCAACTGTTTCTAGAACGTATTCTCATGGGTGTTTGGAGGGAGTTTGTGGGATATAGTCACTTGACTGACTTTTTGTAATCAGTTCTTCCTAATGCATTTTTTGAGACTTAGTGATTTTGGAGTCCTTCGTCAGACTTTTGCATATTGTTGTAACTCAGTTTTGAAAATGAATTCAGAAAAGACCTTGGATATCAGTACTTGAAGTTTGTGCCTTCTCATTTCTTGCATTTTTGTGTATGACCAAGTGATTGATCAAGTTACTAGTGAGGTGTTCTAATCTCCTTGTAGTTTTGTCTCACATTTTCATTCCATTTATGAAAAAGTATGTTTATGCAGGTTGAAAATTGTGTTTTAAGTTTCATATAGCTTTTAAACTATGAAGGTATCCATTCCTTTTGAAAGTTAAATGCATTCAAGCCTTTTTTCAAATTACTTATGCATAAGTATTTAGAAATAAGTTGTGCAAAGTTTTGTTTTCAGTAATTGAAAACAAGTGTCTGTTTCTCTGAATTTTGAGTTCCTTAGTATAATCTGGTGTATCACCTTTAGTTTTCATTATAAATTTTTTGATTTATATTATCTCTTTCTACCCTTTTCCTTTTCAAGATCAGTAGATTAGACTAGGTGATACCAAAAGGAAGTCGGCCTTCTCCAGAGGTTGACCTCTACTTATCAAAGTCCCACACTTTGGGAGGTCTTCCCATGTTACATTGAGTTGTTGAATTTCATATTCAATAGGGTACATTTTCAGTAGATAACAATAATAAGGCATAGAGAAATGATGTTGAATATGAAATTTTAGTAAGAATTTCTTCACTTCTTTGTTATGAAATGATGTACCATTCTATAAAATAAAAGTGGAAGGAAATCCAAAATGATAAATTATGCTCTCTAAGAGGAATTTATAGATTTCTTTACTTGGTAATGGATCAAAGTTTAATAGCTTCCGCCCACTTTGTAAAGTAATCCTTTGTTGTAATGATAAATGTGTATCCCTTAGAAGAAGGTGATGATATTTTTTAGGTTTGATATTTAAGCCCCATACTAAAAAAGGATAAGGAGATACTTGGGAACAAAGTTATTGTGTGGGAACATTGATATATTATTGATAATGAGGAAATTTATTAACAAAAGACAATTAATATTATTCCATTATTTTCCAACAATATCCCATTCTCAATATTTTATGGACTAAGGATTTGCCATGAAAATTCCCACCACCAGATCCTAAATGAGATTCTTGAAGGTCAAGGGGTATTTGAGTCTTAGTCAAACAACAAAGAAAAATACCATTATAAGATATTCAATTAAGCATGCTTGAAAGAAAAATGTAATGCACTGCAAGCTTTCAAATATGAATGTGAGTGTTCTTAGTAACATTATCCAAAAAAATTCTGCCTTTTAGATAATTGTAAATGTGAGAATACCATTCGTCAGAGTCTACACTTGCACATGTAGTAAACTAATAGAGTCATAGGTGTAGAAGGAGAAGAAAGCAATTGTATCACAAAGCGATACTTGATATATTTTCAAATTGTATAAGGGAAGCATTGAATCACATTGCATTGATTAATGATTATCTTTTCATAGAATACCATCAATAGTGAATGATGAAAAATTATGTCACAAAGATAGAGAGAAATCATGATATTTAGGAAATTTATCCTATTTAGCCATATAAGTTAATGTGATTTGATTGATAATTAGTTGAAAATCACCATAAATTAAAATATTTTTAATGTTTAATGATAATACAACACACAAGACAACAATAAGGGCTTCATACTTAGTGATATTGTTTGTACAAATACTTTGCAAATTAAAGGATAGGGGGATTAGTTTACTAAAGGGGAAAGTAAAACTACCCCCACTCTAGTACTAGTTTGACACCTTGATCCATCAAAATATAATTGCTACATAGAAGCATATTCAAGAGAAAGTATTTGTTCATTGTGAAAATTATCTAAGTGAGGAAAATAATAATGTGAAGGTGTGTTGGCTAATTGGTCATCCATGAATTGTCCTTTAATTTATTTTTGAGAAATAAATTTAAGATCAAACTCATAAATCATAATAGCCCATTTAGCTAATCTTTCCAAGATATCATATCTAGAGAATAGATGCTTAAGGAGATCAAACTTGACTACAACATGAGTTTCTACATGGAGAAGATAATGTCTTAGCTTCTGAATTGAAAAGACTAGAGCAAGAAATTTCTTTTCTAATATAGAGTATGCAGTTTTTGTACTCAAGTAAGATCAGTCTAATGGGCATGTTCACCAGTAAGGGGGACCAAAAAGTGGCCACCCCACTTTTTAGTCCCATAAAATAGAAAATGTGAGTGCATTATAATGAAACATGATTGCATTATGGGTTGGTAAAGACTAAGCCTAGGCTTAGTCATTACCAAGCCATAACGTGAGTGTGTTATAATGTACTCACATTATGTGATTGCATTCACATAGCACAAACACATTATAACACACCCATGTTACTGTTTGTTTTCTTTGGACATTTAGTTTCTTATACTTTAAGTTATATTTCATGTATATAGTTTCAGGATGTTTAAGAATGGTTTCAAATTTCTAAGATTTCTAATGTAAATTCTAAGTTTTATAAGATCTTGTAATTTTTTAGATGTAGTCAAAATTTAGTAATCATTAGGTCAAATTTCAGTAATCAACAAGCTCTACCATATTTCTCCCTCTCTCTATCTCATTCTTTGTATATACCTTATGCTCTAAACCTATCTCTCTCTCACTATCTTCATCCCTTTCTCTACCTTTCTCTCTTCCTTGAGCTTAAGAACTACATGTCCACCTCTACATCCTTCTCTTTGTATCACTGACTCTCTCTTTCTCCTTCCCTCACTAATTTTGTTTATCTCACCTCTCTCTCTCCCTCCCTACCTCTCCTTCCCTTCCTTACCTCTCTCTCTACTTATCTCTATCTTTATCCCTCCATACCTCTCCCTCCCTCCTTCACTCTCTCCCTCTCTCTCAATCTCTCCACCTTCCTCCTTCCCTCTCTACTTCTCTTTATATCACCTCTCTCTCTTCCTTCCTTCCACCTTAACTCTTTCATTCTCTTTATCTCTCTCCCTCCCTACCTCTCCCTCCCTCCTCTACTCTCTCTCTCCCTCTCTCTAAATCTCTCTAGCTTCCCCCTTCGCTCTCTACTTATCTTTCTGTCACCTCTCTCTATCTCTATTCCTTCCTCCCTCCCACCTTCCCTCTCTAATTCTCTCTATCTCACCTATCTCACCTCCTCCCTCCACATTTTTTCTCTCCCCTCTCACTTTATATATACTTCTTCTCTATATCACCTTATCCCATTTACCTTCTCTCCCTCTCCCTCCTCACCTTCTTCCTTGGCTCCCTCTATATCTCTATCTCTCTCCTCACATGTATCCTCTTCTACCTCTCTCTCCCTTCCTCATCTACTTATATATATATCTCACTCATCTCTCTCCATTCTCTTCCTCTCTTCTCACCTCACTTAGCTCTTCTTCTTCCATCTCTACTTCTATTCCCACTCCTTCTCTCCCTCCTCCCCACCTCTTACTCCACCTATCACTCTCTCATCTATACCTCCTCCTTCCTCCTCCCTCCCTCCCTTTTGTCTTCTCTCTCTCTCTCTCCTCACCTCACGCCCCCATACTTTCCTTTAGAGCCTCCTCCTCCTTCCTCTCTCTCTTATATATCCCCTTCCTTCCCTTCCCCTCCTCACTTTGTCTCATATAACCCACCTCTCTTACTCCTCACTTCACTCACTACTTTTTCCCTCCTCCCTCTCCCTCTATTTATCTCTTTATCTCTCCTTCCCTCTCTACTTTTTTTATCCTCATCTATCTTTCCCTCTCTCCATCCTCCCCACTACCTTCCTCATTTCCATCTCTCTCTCTACCTACCTACCTACCTACCTACCTCCCTCCCTCCTTCCCTATCTCCTCTCTATCTCCCCTCTCCCCCTCTACCTACATCTTTATTTTTTCATACCTCTCCCTATCTCTCTCACTACCTATCTCTCTACTTGTACCTCTTCCTACCTAAAGAGAGAGATGGATGGAAGGATAGAGAGTAGAGATAGAGAGAAGTAAAGATGGAGAGAGAGGGAGGGTGGGAGAGAGAAAGGGAGTGATAGGTAGAGAGAGGGAGAGGTGAGATATAGAGAAGCAGAGAGGGAAGGAGTGAGGGAATCAGAGGTAGGGGAGGATTGAGAGAGAGGTGAGATAGAGAGAAGTAGAGAGATGTAGGGAGAGAGATGGAGAGAGATGTGATACATAGATAAGTAGAGAGGGAAGGAGGAAGTGGAAGAGAGAGATAGGTGACATATAAAGTAGGGAAGAGAGAGAGGGAGATAGATAAATAGAGAGAGAGATAGAAAAAAATAAAAAATAGACAGACAAAGATAAAGAGGGAGGGGGAAAGAGGTAGAGGGAGTGGTGAGATAGAGAGAAGTAGAGAGGGAAGGAGAGAGTGAGAGAGATTGGGGAGAGAGAGAGGGAGAGAGGGATATATGAGATAGAGAGAAGTAGAGAGAGAGGGAGATAGAATGGTGAGATAGAGAGAAGTCGAGAGGGAGGGAGAGAGTGAGAGAAAGTGGGGGAGGGAGGGAGGGAGAGAGGTAGAGAGAGAGAGGGTGGGGGAGAGAGGGAAAGGTAGGTAGGTAGAGAGAGGGATGGAGAGTTAGATAGATAGAGAGAGGGAGAGATATGTAGAGAGAGGGAGAGGAGAGAAGATGGAAAGAGAGTGAGAGAGAGGGGGAGCAAGGAAGGGGGATATATAAAGGGATAGGTGAGATAGAGAGAAGAACAAAGACAAAAATAGGATGGAGTGAGAAAAAGGGAGAGAGAATGATGAGATAGAGAGGAGTGGAGAGGGAAGGGGAGAGAGAAAGAGGAGGGAGGGAGGGAGGAGAGGTAGAGAGATAGAGGGGAGTATATAAAGTGAAGAGAGTAGATAGAGAGAAGTAGGGAGGGAGGGAGAGGTAGGGAGGGAGAGGTTTGATAGAGAGGTGTAGAGAGAGAGGGGGTAGTTAGATAGAGAGTGGTAGAGAGTGATAGAGGGAGAGGTAGGTAGAGAGAGGGAAGGAGAGAGGGAGGGAGGGAGAGATGGCCGAAATAGATAGAAACACAAAGAGAAGGAGAGAGAGAGGGAAGGAGGGAGGGAGAGGTGTGAGAAATAATTAGAGATGGAATGAGAGAGATAGGGAGAGGTAGGGTGAGATATAATTAGAGAGGGAATGTGATAGATAGATAGAGAGATCTTGAGCTCAGGAGAGAGAGGTAGATAAAGGGATGGAGATAGGGAGAGAGATAGTTAGGTCTAGAGTGTAAGGGATATGGATAGAGTGAGATTAAGAGAGCAAGATGATGGGAGCCTACTGATTACTAAAATTTGACTAAGTCTAAGGCATTATAAGATCTTCCAAAACCTAGAATCTACATTATAACTCCTAGAGATCCAAAACCCTTTTCAAAAATTTTGAAACTATATATGTGAGACATAACTTAAAGTATAATATATTAAATCTCCACATATAATTTTTAATTTCATGTATATAGTTTCACTAGAAGAGAAAGGGAAATAAATTTCCAAAGAAAACAATAATGTGAATGTACTATAATGCACTCGTGTTATTGTTTTCTTTAGAAATTTCCAAGACTTTGGTTTGGATTTTCCTTGGGCTTCCAATCCAAAGGTTTGGAGTGAATTTCCAATGTCCAAAGACGTGTTTTTACAAGTAGTAAAAAATTGATATAATCTTGAGCATGCTAGCAAAAAGGTTTGCATGTGTTTCAATGTCAAGTCAAAAAATACCACAATAATGTTAATATCTCTCTTAGATTTCTAACCATGTAATTTTTTTCATGTTTTGAGTATGTTAGGTTTTCATATTTAATTTCTTTTGTTAGTGTATCTATTTTTTTTGTCAAAAACCAATGTGTGGTATTTTTGACTTAATTTTTTTAACCAAAAATAAAACTTTCAAATATACTATTTTTTTAGAAACTAGACTCCATTCTACACATAAATTTTTTATTTTTGATTGATTTTAACAATTCTTAGGGGGAAGCATGCTCAATTTTTTATTTTTTAGGATTTTTCCACAAATTAGTAAAAAATCATATATTCATTGAAAGATTAGCAAAAAATTTAGGCATAAACTACATGGTGTTAGCTAATTTCTCACCAAATTTACTTTTGAAATAATAAGAAAAGTTAACATTTTAGGGGGCCCACACCAGATGCTATGTTATGCTTTTTTGAAAATGACAAGACCACTTTGTGTGGCTCCCCTTTTTGAACCCCTTTATCTCTACCATTTTTTTTAAATAGTAGTTTAGAAAGTAGAATTAGAGCACTACAACTCTTTTTCATTACATCTTGAAATTTTGAATGTATGTGTCTCTAAATTCTCATCCAAGATCAATCTTTCTTGATTTTAGAATGAAGTGGCCATTTAAGAACCCTTTTTCGTCCCCCATATTTGTGCACTTACCCTAATATAATATACTACTCTCCCCTTACCATCATCGTCACGTTAAGCTAATAGAGTTGCTAAAGAATGAGATGATGCAAAAGTATAAGGTAGAAAATGTCGATTTTGTATAGTTGGCATCCGAATGGGAGGATTCACCATGTAGATTTTAATTGAATCAAATGTAATTTGGAAGTATTGATCCAATTAAAGGATACATTTTTCTTTAGAAGATGTGTGAAAGGAAGGGTAAAATCAGCCAATTGAGAAATAAATCTTCAAATTGCAATAACTTTCCCCAAAGAATATGAAGTTGAGAGATTTTTTTATGTGGAGGAATGCTTACAATTGCATCTATCTTAAATGAGTATCATCTTCAATTCCATGTTGAAAAATAATAAACCCTAAAAAAATCTCATGTCAACTCTAAAAACACACTTGGTAAGTTTCTCTAGCATTCTTTAACCCAAATGACATGACTACATAACAAAAAGTAACCCAAGGGGTAGTAAATCCTATTTTAAATTTATCATCTAGATTAATAATAATATGATTATATACCAAGAAGTCATCCATGAAAGATGATATGACATGGATTTTTCAATTCACAATCATATTGATATTAGGAAATAAAAAATCATCTTTTAGAGAAGCTTTGATTAAATCAAGAAAATTAATACATACTTGAATGTGGCCATCAAGTTTGGTGATGAATACAATATTCAATGTCCAAGGTGAATATTCGACGGTACAAATAAAACCATCTTTTAAAAGATTTTTTTATCTTAGTCTTGATCATAAAAAAACCTTTGGATTCATATTTCTAATTTTCTTCTTAGCAGGCCTAACATATTGATAGGACATGATATAATGGACCAAAATTGAGGGTTCGATACTGATCATATCCTTATATGACCAAGAAAAAATATTATGATAAGAATTTAGAATATCAAAATGTGATTTACATTCCTCCTAATATAAGAATTTTCCAATCTTAATTAATTTCTTAGAGGAGCTGAGATCCATATGAACATTAATAGTAACTCCTACCAAGAGCATACTATAGTTTGAAGGATCAAGGATAGTATAATTTTTATCACTATTCAAAAGAACAACTTTATTATTACAACCATAACATATTCATCAAAATAAGCTTAAGATGGCAAAGTAGAATATGCTCCTAAGAAATCATCTAGATCTTCCTCGAAAGAGAAAACATCAAGAGGAGTTAAGGTAGGATCATTAATTTCTAAGATAAGTTCTAGATGAAGAATATTTAATGGGGAAGAATCTAAAGAAATCATGTTCATATTCAACTACAACTTTTATTTAGAAGTGGAAGGGTAGTATCCAAGGCCCACATTGGAGCCATGTAGATTTGGATCTAATGGAATCTTGATACCCTAATCTTTACATCCATAATTTTTTTCTTTATATCCTATTTTCAAATGAATATTGAATCCTTGACCATATTTTGATTGTAACTCCTCAAAATGGTGAGGATCAACATTAGTGGCATATTCAATATGATAAGTGCAATTTCAAGCTTTATCCACATTATCTATTGATTCAAGAAGTGTATCATCTTTAGCAATAGGTGTGAATCAATTTTTTAGAATATCAAAGTGAGAAGGGTTGACTTTATATTCTCCAATAAGGATGGTGTAAATTCTAAATAACCCCAATCATCACCAAGACATGCATTATCCTTAATAGAAGAGAAAGTAAGGTCATCCTGAAACATAGGAAAAAGGGGTAAAGGGGGGGATTCTAAGTTTGATTTCTAAACCTAGGGTTACCTTCTCCCCTTTTCAAGGTTTCATTAGAAGACAAATCAACAAGGCCAATAGATTGAATATCAACCATTAAGGTGAACCAATTAGGCCAAATTTGTATTCGTAGCGCCTTGAAAGTGGATTAGAAATGATTTGAAATGATTGACCTAATTAAGCTATATGACCTAATATGTAAAATGAAATATCTTGAAGATGAATAGACTGAAATAATGACTTATAGGCAGATCTGAGAAGTGCAGAGGATAGTGAATCTACTAAAAAACATTGATTTCAGGATGCCTAAGAGGACTTAGACGCCTAGGGGCATATGGGTCCTTGATAGGGTGTCCTAGATTGCTCTTGGGGTCCTTTGGTGTCGGATTTGAGCTTCTATTTTTTGTCCACAAAATTTTCAGAAGGTTGTTAGATAATTTTGCAAGTGAGTTTTTATGGCTTGACAACTTTGATGACAACAAATGCAACAATGAATGAATCTCCTTCAAACTTTCCTTGATCCTCTTTGAACCTATAACTTGTAATGTCATAAAATTGCACCCCTTGAAATTTCACTTACATTTTTGCATCCACTTTAGTGTCCACTCACCTAGTATTTGTGTAGACTCATTTTAGCCTTTGCATAATCTTTTTCTCCTCTCAAGATGCTTGTGACCCCTTTTCAACAGCAACCTTTCTGCATCAACTTTGCGTCAAACCTTTTGTTTCCTCATTCCCATCATTTTGTGGCATGATTTATTTGAACATTAGTGCACCACTTGGACATCCACACACTGTGCTAGCATCCTGTGACATTTTGACATTCAAATGACTATTTTTGAGTCTTTTTCCACTTGTCACCTATGTTTGTTACTGGTAACGGCTCGGGAAGCTTCTTTCCCTCCTATTCTCTCTTTAAAATCCATCTTTCCAATTCATTTGGTCTTTTGGATCTCTCTAGGTATTTTCTATCTTTCTCTCTCATTCTCTCCCCTCTTCTCGTTGATCTCTTGCTTGCACAATTTTTTTTGCTTGCTACAACACTCTAAAGTTGTCACAACGTTGTCCACTACTCTCTCGACACTCTTAGCTCCCTCTCTCTCTCTTTGAGCTCCTCAAGCCTTGTAGGTCACATATCTCTTGTCTTATATCTTTGAGCATCTTTAGATTTCTCACATCCCTTATCTACGCATTGTCTATCTCATCTATTTATCTATACCAGTGTTTATTATTTTCTCTATCTGGTTGTTTATGGAGGTGGGAACACCAAAATGGGGGTTTGATTGAGGCAAACCCCTAAACATCCCCAAAAAAATTTATTGGTCTTATGTGTGCAGGTATTGGAGACATTCATTTGTTGGAGGCTTCATTTCTGGGGTTGTTATGAACATTTTCCATCTCTTATTCTCTCACTTTATCATTTATAATTCACTTAGTTTATTTTACCTTATTTCAGTTATGTTATTCTCTATTATTTTCTTACATTCGTAAGAGTCCCTAGTAATCGAATTGTTAGTAGTCATATTTTTGTTTTTTGTGATATTCTCAATTTTTAGTCTGTACGAGATGCCAACGTGCCTATATGATGCCAGTGCACCACACTTCCATCCTTTAGATTAGAACTCATTAGTCTATCTAGAAAATCTCTATGATCTACTCTTTTTGATTCTAGAATTCTTGTATTTTTACCCCGTCACTTGAGCTTTGTTCCTTTTCAACTTATTAGATAGTTTGGGGTAGTTTAGGGCAGTTCATTCCCTGGGACTCTCTTGGTAATCAAGTGACTCAAATCCCCCTTCTATTTCAAAATGCACTTTATATCTTTCTTCTTTCTATCTCTTTCCAACTTTGTTAAGAAACTTCAAGAAGTTCTCTTACAAGCGTGTGAAAGCGGGTTCTTTTCTCCTTTCTTATTATTCTTTGTTGACCCATCTCTCGAAATTCCTTATAATTTTAAGGGTATTTTGGCACAAGAGGATGAAATAATTGATGCCTTTCTTGATGTTACTCTACCTTCTCTTCATTCCAATGCACTCTCTTTTATAGATTATACATTAGTGAATGATGAATTTTCTCTTCATTCCAATACACTCTCCTCTAGAGATATGCATTAGTGAATGATGAATCTCTTCTCACATCGACTCCTCCAAAGAGAGATGTTGAGCATATTTCTTCAAATAATTCCTTTGTTATTCATGATTCATTCATAAATTTCATCACAGTCTCTACCACCCCTTGATGGCCTAAGAGACCGGTCATTTATGTGACTTTAGCTATTCCTTCTCCTAAAAAAAATTGTTCCATTTGTGGTGTTCCATTTCATATTATTCTCCAGATATTTACACAAAAGCTCCCTCTTATAGAGTGGTAGTTCATACTTATAATACTAGAAGGATTAAAATAAATGTAATCAACCTAATTCTTTACCACCTTCTTGAAACCAAGCCTTCCTCAAGCACCTAGACTCGCATCTAAGCGATCAAGTGAGTATGATATTGTCAAGAAACTTCATGTTACTCTTGACAAGATCTCACTTTGGGATTTGCTTTAGATTGCTCTAATTTACCAAGGTATGCTTCGAGAAGCCATGAAAAAGATCCTCTTGCCTTCTTTTGCTAGGCCGACAGATGTTAGTGCGTTGATAGCTTATATTCGTGCGGATTCATCGAATATTACGTTCTATCTGTAGGAGCTCATGCCTTCAGAAGTACAAAAGCAAGCATATCCTTTAATAATAATTAACAATAATAATATCAATATTAGATGTACTCTCATTGATGTTAGTTCGACGCTCAACATATGTAGCATATATCTATTGCCTAAAATTAAAATTGATTAAAATTCTCTTGTTGCTTGGGTAAATGCAAGAAGATGAGTCCACGAAACGTGGAAGTTTTTGCCTTAGGAAAAAAATGAAATCGGTTTTTAAAAAACGGGATCACTTTTTAATAAACGGGATCCAATTTTGAAATTTTTCCAAAAACGAAAATTTCAATAAAGTTTTCAAAATGGGATCCCATTTTGAAAACTTTCATTTTTGGTAATTTTCAAAACAAGAACCTGTTTTTTAAATTACGAATTTTTGGGTAGGTTTTTGGCTTTTTTTTTGTTCGGGAAATGGCTTGGGGACCCGAACCTAGGCTTTGGACCTAGTTTGACTTGCAACTTGAAGGTCCTGTTAATGTCCCAGGAAAATAGTGACTTTGGACATATGTTTGAAGACCTATTTTGCAGAATTTTTTTATGAAATTAAAACCCATTATAGATGAGACAGTGAAGATTCTAAATATGTAATTTTTTATATAATTTGATTAATTTTTCTATTTTTTAATTAATTTCTAATGAAACTAGTCCATAAACTTGAATTATCAAGTTTTTTAAGTATTTTAATAACTTTTGATCAACATAACATTTTGACGAACGGATTGCACGAGAACAAACTTCAAACAATTATTTTCAATTTAAAAAAATAAAAAAAAGGATAAGTTTAGGTCATCTCATGCGTGTCGTACACGATAATTTTTCAAAACGACAAATATGCCTAATAAAAATTTAACCAAAAAAAACTTCAATAAAAAATTACAAAAAAAATAGAAAACAAGCTTCAATAAGTCACAAATATTTTCCCAAAAGGATTTAGAAAAATATGATAATTTAGGTCAAAATATGGATGTCGTACACGTGCATGGTATGGTATAAAAAAGTGACTTTTAAACAGTGTTTTTTAGAAACGCCTATTGAAACTCAATTTGTACAATCTAGGTATTGGAATAAATTACATATTTGGAAACTAGACTCTTAGTACTACATTTTATGATGAGTGAATTTTTTGAAAATTCCATCTCTAAGTGCTTCAAATTTTAAGGTGAAATGTGTCAAATTCTGAAAATCAGGGAAAACACTTCCACTTTTTGGCCAAAAAGTGGACTCAACTTCTTGCCAGCACCCGCTTCTTCTTTCTATATTTGTGGATATGATAATACTGGTTGACAAGTCTTAGGCATGATAGTCTTTCCTTTGCAGTTGGGACCTATTACCATACCCACCCTTGTTTATGTTATGTCAGGAAAATTACCATATAATCTTATTGGTAGATTGTGGATTCACGGTATGCGTGAAATTCTATCCACCTTGCATAGATCCATTAAATTCATTCATAATAATCAAATAATTACAACCAGGGCTGACCTTGATGTCGCACACTTATGTGAGATGGTAGCTATTGGTCAAGCTTCAATTACACCTCTTAAAAGTCTTGTCCCTTCAATATCTTCCAATGCATTGATGTCTACTCCAACAATACCTATTACAAATGATACTCTTGAGACAAATGTACCTAAAGAAGATCTTCCTAAAGTTAGAATTTTTGAGTCTACTCCTCAAGAAAATGCATGTCTTGGTGATGTTTGGGGTTATTTAGACTTTATAGAATCCTCCATTAGGGGAATATAAAGTTGACCCTATCTACTTAGACATTTTGACAATATCATTCACACCCGCTATCAAAGATGATCATTCTTCTGTATTGCAAGACAATTTGAACAACAATTGTAATGTCCTTAATGTTGATCCTACCCATTATAAGGAGTTGCAATCACGTTATGGGTTTAGATTTATATTCTTTCTAAGCATGGATACAAAGGAAATGGTCTTAGCAGCATGAAACAAGGAGTTAATGTCCCTTTGGAACTAATGCCTTGGTATTTCGCAAAGAGTTTAGGTTACAAACCTTCTCATTTGTCTCCATCCCATCCTCCATCATGTTTTGTCTTCATGCCTTCTTTTTGTGAGCATTCAAAGTTTTCTTCAATAGAGAAAGGGATGTTTCCTGCTCCTCATTCTTTATCTAAGCAATAGTATATTTTGTTGAGGCTTCTCAAAGACCACTTAATTACTCTTCTTCTTCCTACACCTAAGAAGTTTTATAAACATGATAAAGAAAAACATTCTTTTTGTAGATATCATCTAGTGCCTAGCCATTCCACCATTGAATGTAAGGCCTTGAAAGACAATTAACAAAAACTTCATGATTTTGGTGTCATCACTCTCCCATCTATTGATGCACCTGTATCTTCTTTGCATGACAAGTGATATCAAGGTCCACCTCTATCCTATCTATTCTAAGCATCTTCTCATGAGGTTCTTACACCTCTCTTCTATTATGTTGTTTCTCGCTATATGAGAGTTGTAGTTTTTTTGCTCATTGTCATTCATGGTTGTACACTATTGTGTGCAACCATAATTTTTTTGTGGTAGCGACACAATAGTATCTTGCATGGTTCTCCTCCCCTGTATGTTGGGGGTAGTGGTAACTTGTTCTGGAGGTGTGTATCCCTATTGAGGACCCCCTCTCTTCTCTCTGTCTTTTCTTCTCCTTATAATGACATGTGCTCATTTGCATAGAACACATCATTCTAAGGAGGGGAGCTACCATATCTACTTAATTTTCAACAAGGAGTATTATTTTAAAAGAATTTCTTGATGAAATTTCTTTCAAAAGGATGCCTTGATGAAAAAATAACTTGCAAAATTTTATGTCTTTCAAAAGGAGCATTATTTCAAAAGGGTCCCTTGGTGTCTTGAGGTCTTATGAAAAGGGTTCCCTGATGAAAGAACCCATTTGTGAAAGTATTTTTTTAAAGAATTCTTTGGTGTCTTGTAATTTGTGTCTTCTATCTAATATTTGATGCCACATGTCTTGGTGTTAGACATCTTATATCTTGGTGTCTAGCTTGGGAGCAACCTGACTAGACTTGTCTTATTTCTGATATTTGACATCCTTGTGTCTTGGTGTCTGGATGTCTTATATCTTGGCATCTAGCTTAGGGGTAGCTTGACAAGACCTATCTTTTCTATGACTATCCTATAACATAGTTTGTAGTAGCCACAAGCTTATCTTATATCTAATCAAAATGTGTCTTATTGCGTCTATAAAATTTTTCATTGTGTATTACTTTTCACTTTTTTCGCCCAATGTGTTTGTCTACATCGAACAATTTTATGGAGAATTTTCGGTCAACTACATAGGATAGACGACCCATGTCATCTTCGTGTCTTGGCATAGCCTTACAATTGTATATATTGGATCAAAGACCCGCATCTTCTTCATCTTGAGTATATACTTCTCTCTCTCTTCGACATTGGTTGCTTCCCTGTCTTTTCGATGCATTCTTCTCTTGAAGCAATTAATTATTACATTCTTCTCTTCATTTAAGAATTCTTCTATGTATTACTTCTTAATTTGGGGATGAAGCATAGTATTGAGACACCCTTCTACATCAAGGGACCTCTTTCACTTTACTGACTCAAATGCTTTAGTTTTTTATGTGTCTATGTGTGTGTTCTATCCATGTTTTTATATCCATGTATATGTTCTAACCCTATGATGTAATGGCTTTTTATGTTCTAACCTTCTTGTCTCATACATATCTTTTTTGTGTAATGTGTTTTTTTTGTAGTTCTTCACCTTGGGGGCATGCAACTTCCTTGGTTCAAAGGGCCATCTTCTTCCTCTACAATATCCTTTTGGTACCATGATGTTATTTATGTTTAGTAGATTTCCTTTAACATGCATATTCATGCAGATTCATACGCATGCTAAAGTGGGGGGAAAATGTAATGTAAAATTGCACCCCTTGCAATTTCATTTACATTTTCACATCCACTTTAGTGTCCACTCCCCTAGTATTTTTGTAGGCTCATTTTAGCCCTTGCATCATCTTTTTCCCCTCTCAAGATGCTTGGGACCCCTTTTTAGCAACTACCTTTGTGCGCCAACTTTGCGTCAAACCTTGTGTTTCCTCATTCCCACTATTTTGTGGCATGGTTTGTCTGGACACTATTGCATCGCATGGACGTCTACATTCCACACAAGCATCCTGTGACATTTTGATGTTCAACTGGTTGCTTCTAAGTCTTTTTCCACTTGTCACCTACCTTTTTCAGTGGTAATGACTCAAGAAGCTTCTTTTCCCTCCTATTCTCTCTTTAAAATCCAACTTTCCAATTCATTTGGTCTTTTGGATCTCTCTGGGTATTTTCTATCTTGATCTCTCATTCTCTCTTCTCTTCCTCTTTCTCTCTTTCTTGCACAACTCTCTTGCTTGCTACAACACTAAAGTTGTCACAACACTCTCTACTACTCTCTCAACTCTCATAGATCTCTCTCTCTCTCTCTCTTTGGATTTCTCAATCCTTGTAGGTGATATCTCTATTGTCTTATGTCTTTGAGCATCTTGGTATTTCTCATATCCCTTGTCTATGCATTGTCTATCTCATCTATTTATTTATTTTAGTGTCCATTATTTTCTCTATTTGGTTGTTCGTGGAAGTGGGAACACCAAAATGGGGGTTTGATTGAGGTAAACCCCTAAACAACACCAAAAAAAATTATTGTTCTTATGTGTGTAGGTATTAGAGACGTTCATATGTTGTAGGTTTCATTGCTTGGGTTGTTATGAGCATTTTCTATCTCTTATTCTATCACTTTATCATTTATACTTCACTTAGTTTCCTTTACCTTATTTTAGTTCTTTTATTCTCTATTATTTTCTTACATTCTTAAGATTCCCTAGTAATTAGATTGTTAGTAGTCATATTGTTTTTTTCTATGACATTCTCAGTTTTTAGTTTGTACGATATGCCAATGCATCTATGGGATGCTAGTGCATCGTGCTACTGTTCGTGTGTTGCGCTATCATCCTTTGGCCGATAACTCGTTAGTCTATCTAGAAAATATTTTTGACCTACTCTTTCTAATTTTGGAATTCTTTCCTTTTTACCCTATCACTTGAGCTTTGTTCCTTTTCAACTTATTAGATAGTTTGAGGTATTTTAGGGCAATTCGTTCCTTGGTATTCTCTTGGTAATCAAGAGACTAGTGAGTAGTAAATCCCCCTTCTTTACATAACTGCACATTCAAAAAGAGGAGAAATGTTGGGACATTTAGGGACTTGTCTCAGTCAAACCCTGTGTAAGTGTTTCCACTTCCACAATAGCAAAATGTTAATGATAAACGACAATGGAAAAGGAAGGAATGATGAAATCATAATTTGTTGCAACTCACCACACTTCAATGGTTGCATTGAAGGACTAAAGTCATGCACATCACCTCAAGGATTTGGATCTTGCTTTTCTTGAATTTTTGAATGCTTTGGAGACCTACAACAAAGATTAGCCTTCACAAAACATGAACATGAACACACATAAACTTTGACATGATGTTGGATCTTGAATTTCTGCAATGAATCTTTGAAATATTACTCTTGAATTTCTCTTGAATTCTCTTGAAAATAGTTTTTTTCTCATGAATACTTGTTAGATTTGAAATGATGCAATGAATAGGTATTTATATGCAATTGTACTAATTTCCCAAAAAATAGATTCCAAAAGCCAACACTTGAATATTGAATATTGAATATTAAAATACGACCAAAAATATATTTAAATTTGGGTCTTGGCTAAGAAGGAGGATCCATACGCCCCTAGGCATATGGGTCTTGGCCCAAATTTCTAGGACTTATAGTGTCGGGATCAAAACATTAATTGTTTGTATTTATTCAATGCTTGCAACCCTTCAAAAAATTGTAAAAATTAGTCCTTCAAATACATAATTTAGGCAATTAGAAGATTAATTAATTCCGATAAATTAAGGGGAATAAAATAATGTGAAATTTTTAAGGTTGACAATTTTTGACACTACACATCCTTAGAAGAAGTATCTAGGGATGTTGTTACATTGTTATAAGATAATAAAGGAATTATAGTTTTAAGTGTAGTAGAATTTAAAGACTGATTTTCTTTAGTCAATTGACAATTGTAAAGGGCATCAAGATCAATCTTGATTGTAAGAAGTTAATTATTATTAATAAATTTAATAGATTAATACAAGGTAGTTAGGATTGCACCAATAACATGAATCCATAGTCTTCTTAGAAGAAGATTCTATGTAAGATTACCCAAAATCACATATACCAAGGTAAGTAAAGTGATGGGACCAAGCTGCAAAGGTAGAATTATTGTACCTAGAGCTCGCCAACCTAAATTATTAAATCCATGAATGGATAAAGATGTAGCAACAAGTGAATTAGTATCAATGTTAAGGTTAGGTAAGATATCAATACTATAAATATTGAGAGTTGAATCAATATCAATGAGAGTGTGTTTAATACTCATACCATTGATGAAAATAACTATCATTAATGGATCAACTTGATGTTTCACTTCTAGAGAAGGAATTTCTTGTAGCTACAATATAATATTTGGTGAATTAGAGCGAATGTATTCTACTAAAGCATTACCATCCTTCAGTTTAATAGAAGTAGGAAAGATATTTTTTTGTAGAGCTTCCCAAAGAATTTTATAATAAATCAATTAATTTTGAAGAAGATCCTAAAGACAAATCTTAGCTGGTGTAACATGAAGTTTCTCTATAAGGTCATAATCAATAAGTGACTTTTAAATCAATTTAGGTGTTGAAGTAACCATAGGTTGAGAAAATGGAAGAGATATTGGAACATCAATATTCTACTTAGTTCTTCAAGTATTATAAGTGTGGGTCACGTCTTTATAATCCGTAGCCATTGGGACTTTCGAGATTGAGAAAGATGCAAGTAATAACTAGGAGGGTGTACCATTGAAGGATCACCATAAATAGTAATCACTTTATTTGGTTTAGGATTTTATGCATTAACACATATTATTGGTATCTTAGGTCTATTAGGACTACCAGAGACAACAATTAGATTAAAAATTTGTTATATTTTTTAGAAGAAATGGTTGAAGAAGATGTTGAAGAATTAGGTTGTTTAGAAGAACATAACCCATAAAATTCATCAAGAACATCATCTAAACTATCAAAATATTCCTTAGAAAATGCATTATCACATTAAAATTTTAGAGGATGAGATATGATATATTTTTGGATAACAAACATCCACCAAATGAATATGAAGAATAGAAAGTAAATGAAAGAAGTTATAATCTAAAAGATATTAATGAACTTGTATAGAATGAGGTTTATTTAAATAAAAGTTAACTACAACAATAAAGAATTGTGTGAAACATTAGGTTCACCAAAATTTAATGGTTGAAATTTTCTACTTAAATAAAATAGAACTGTAAATAATAAATATCAATATTACACTCAAATGATAGAAATAAAATTGTTGTATTTAATACAAGACTTGAAAGAACTCACTAGAAAGTAAAGTAAAAATAATTTATGCTAGAATCTGAGCTAACATTTATGCATGAGGGCTATGTAGGAGTGGGAATCTGGGTGGGAGATAAAATTTGATTTTCGGGGATGGAGATTCATAAGAGGCCTCTGAATTTGATGAAGATGTAGATGCAAATGGTGATGTGGGCTTGCAGACAATTTTTGATGTGACTATTTCCTTTCTAGGTTTGTTGGATGCCCTTCCTGTGCATGTTTCTAGTAGGTTGTGGGTGCTTGCTGCAACCTATTTCAGTGAGCTTTCCTATTCCCTAGGCTCCTTTTTGATCTTTATCCCTCATTGGACTGTGTTGAGGGCATCTGTGTGCTGACTAAGTTGCTAGTGGACTTTGTTTATTTTTTTGGCTTGGTTCGACCTCTAGAAGGGCTTTGCAGTACAATTTGGGTGGGGTTTGACCTTGAAACACCCTTTTTCTTGTGGTGTTTATGGATCTTGTTGTTTTTCACCTGGTCTTTTTTAAAGGTTTTGTTTTGTTCAGGGTTTTTTGTCTTGTTTGGTGCCGCCTCATTGCAGGTTTATCCTTGGGCATGTTCTTCATTCAGAGCTCAATGGTTTTCCCTAGGTTTAGGTGTGTGGACCTGGGTTTAGTTTGGTTGCTTGCTTCTTCCTGCACTTTCGGTGTTTGGGAAGTGTCTCTTCTTTCCTTGGGTGCCATTTGGGACTGGTTTTGTCTTGTGGTGGTGTTGTAGGCTTACTGGTTCTGGGTTTTTTATAAGTTTCCCAAAGTTGTGATGTGTTGTTCTACTGTTCACCCTCATTCCTCTTGGCCTCTGTGTTCTCTCTTTCTAGAGAAAATTGGTGTCTTTTTACGCTATTTCTTTCTGGAGGTTGTTGTTTTGTGTTTGGTCTTCCTTGTGAAGTTTCTGTGTGGTTTTTGGCCTCACTGGAGTTGCTTAGGGGACTTGTTTTGGCCTTGGTTTTGGCTATGTGGTGTTCTGTTGCTACAAGATTGGAGGATCTTGTTATTTTGTGTTGGTGATAAAGGGTCTCTTGTGGGCTGAGCTATTACAAATTTTTATTTTGAATGCTTAGAATATTTTTATTTTTATTCTTATTGGTTGAGGTGTGTTCTACTTCTTTCTTGAATCAATATCTTGCTAAGCTAAAGGAGGTTGTGATTGACCTTCCTTTTGAAGTATTTTCTTTCTCCTTGGGTCTATAGTCGAGATCTTCTTTGGAGGTGGAGACTACTCCCATTGAGGTGGAGCCCTTTGCTATTGAGGTGGAGGTTGTTGCTATAGATTTGGTGGGGAGTTCTTTTCTCTTTTTCTTGTTCCTATCGAGGTGGAGGTTGTGTAAGCAGAAGAGTGAAGGATTTGGAGGTTTGGGTTCTCATGTCTTCCTCTCCTATAGAGGGGAGATCTATCAAGGTGGAGTTGGAGTTGGTGATTTAGGTAGGGTGCTTCTACAAGAAGGTTGATGTGCTTCAATGTTCCGTTTTCTCTCTAACTCCCCTATTGAGGTGGGGATTTTGGATTTGGTGATTTTGTTGTTTAGGGGTTTGATAGTGTTTTACACCATTAAGATGACTATTTTTCTTGGATCAATGGTGTCTTTCCCGAGTAGCTGGTTTGTTGATGTTTGGCTGATGCAGGCGGTGTCTTTGTTTACCTAAGGGTTCCAAGTACCAGTTAAAACTTGGTTGTAAAGGGATCACGGTCCCTTGATTTCTTGCCTGATGCAACTTGAGTAGTCTTTCTTTTTTGTTAGTTGTTGTTGTTGGGTTGTTGTTGGTCTATAGATTATATTGTTAGCAACATGCTTTGCTTTACGCGTTCCTTCAAAAATGTTCTATAATGGGTTTTAGGTCCCACTAAAACCTACTTTTCTCCTAATAAAAAATAATTCTCGCTATCAATTAGAGATGAAAATTAAAATATGTTCAAATTCAATATAGACAAAAATTTAGGTATTGTTGAAAATGATAATATTAGCAAAGAAGAACTTGGCACCAAAGGTAGAGACTCTTTGCCTTAGATGCTAGTGCCTAGAGTGGACTATATTCATTGCATTTTCGTCCTAGCACGAAAAATCCACATACTCTTAGAATGCTATTTTATGTTGTTAAAATTTTACAAAATCTACACACAAGAAGAACAAGAAAAATATTGGGGGCTATTTTGGGGGTTTGCCTTAGTCAAACCCCCATTTTGGTGTTTTCACCTCCATGAATAGCCATAGATAAAATATGATAAAAGTGATAAGTGACTAATTTAAAACCCTAGTGATATTATGAATTTAAAAGTAGAAATGTAAAAAATAAAAATATTAATAAGGTGTCAACATTGGTCTACAAGGAAGAGCACCATGAAATTTTATAAATGGTAAATGATAATATGATGTAATAGATTTAATGATTATTCTACTTGTATAGAATAACAGATAAATGGAGAATATTGCCATAGCTTTCGGCCTTCCTTCATCAAGATTTTTAGTTAATGCATCAATGTAAAAGCCAATGGAGAAATTGGGAGCTAGAGTAGACAATTATATCACAATAGCTTGAAAGCTTGTTGTAGAAAAGATGCAATGGCTAGAAGTTTTCAGTAGAGTTTTTCTTAGACATAGAGCTTGATAGTTTTCTTTTTTACTTTTGGCCAAACACATCCTTGGAATGAGGAGAATGAGATTTTTTTTTTCAAATGGGTGGGAGAGGTTGTTACTTTCCCATTCAAAAGTTATGAAACATGTCGTATACAAGGCATGCAAGAAACACACTTTTGAATCTCAAATTTTGTTGATTCTCAAATTCTAAAGTGGTAATAATCTACCTTATCCCAAAATATATGTATATATACACATATGTGTATATATACACATATGTATATATATATACATATATATGTATATATATATACATATATGTGTATATATACAAGTATATACTTTTGAATCTCAAATTTTGTTGATTCTCAAATTCTAAAGTGGTAATAATCTACCTTATCCCAGCATATATGTATGTATATATGTATATATACATATATATTTATATATAGATATATGTATATATACATATTTATGTATATGTATATATGCATATATATGTATATGTATATATATGTATATGTATATATACATACACATATATATATATATATACTATATATATATACACATATATATGTATATATATACATATATATATATATATACATATATACATATATATATGTATATATATATATGTATATATATATATATACATATACATACATATATATATATATATACATACATACATATATATATATGTATATATACATATATGCATATATATGCATATATAATCATATAGGTGAGTGTAGGATCATGATGGGCCAAACAATGATAATAGGAAAAAAATATGTTTTACTTAGTCAAAATCATGAAACAAAAATTTGAATTTTTCTATGGGTTGGATAAAATTTGATTTTGGTTTGGGAATAGCAAAACCAAAATGAATATCCATTTGCCACAAGTATTTTTGTCAATTTTATGTTTTCAAAATGAATATGTATTTTGAAAAGAAAAATATATATCCATTTCCTGCAAGTATTTTCATCAATTTTATGTTTTCAAAATAGATATCCATTTTGAAAAGCCCAAAAAATCACACTTCAATAAAATGGGCATAAATTTTGTGTTGTCAAAATTTTGATTTTTATATGCATTAGAAAAGTGATTCATAGATCTACACAATGAATAATATAATTTTGATAGATTATACAAAAAAAATTAATTATAATTATTTTAAGTTCATCCTTTATTTTTTAAATTTAAAATTTTCATAACTCCTGCATGTTGGAAATAATGTGCCTCAATCTCACAGGCTGAAACCTCTGAAACGGCCAAGTCGGTGTGACATCTTTTGTGTCTGGCCAACTAGCAGTTTGAATCTTGTTGAACAGTTTAGGTCGCTGTGACCTTGCTTCAGTCTCACCGAATGATCCTAATGCTTTGACATGTTGAGTTCGGTATGGCCTCCTACTGAGTGGAGATCTCTGGCCGATAGGCCATTCATATCGTATATCGTGGAGACCCTTGGCCGAAAGGTTTACTTCGGTGTGAAGTCCCAGCGAAAGCTAAAGTCTCGCCGATAGAATTTCTGTTGAAGCCTTCGGGGAGAGTCTTGGGTGTTCGGTAAGAAGTCTTACTGATAGGAATGTCTCACCGACAGTATTCACTCGGGGTAACACAATGGTCTTGGGAAGAAGTCTCAGTGATGAAGAGAGGTCTCACCGACGGGGAAAATCTTGGAGTCATCGGTGTAACACACTTGCTTCGATATGAAGTCTTACCGATGTGTGGTGTTTTTCCGAATGATTTCATCGGTGTAACATGTGTTTTCGATAAGAACTCTCAGAAAAAGTGATAAGTCTTGCTGACTATTATTTGGCGCTCGTTATGACTTGAGACCTCACTGTGATGTCTCAGAGAAAGCGATAAGTCTCGCCGATTGTTGGATGCTTCAGAATAACATGAAGGTTCGGTGGGGTGTCTTGGTGAGAGCAGTAAGTCTTGCCAATGGTATAACATTTCAATGTGACTTTGAACATCGATATAATATCTCATTGAAGAGCAGTATGTCTCGCCGATAGAAATACTGAAGTCGGTGCAACTTGTGATATCGATGTAACCTCTTGCCAATGGAGATGACTCTTGGTGATAATGTGTAATTGGGTCTTGTGGCATCAGGGAGACACTTCTTGTGTCTCACCAACATGCCAACACAGTTGAAGCCTTTTGACTGTGTGAAGACTATCCTATGTGGCTTGTAGTCAACCAATCAGAGAAGCCGAATGGGAACTGTTGGAAAACAGATCGTTGTGGCAGTTCTAAGAGGAAGCTCGATAGATAGGGGCTACATGAATATAGTCTGGAGTAGCAGATGATGTCTGGTTCGATGGATCGACGAAATTCTGTGTGGTTGTATGATCAGTGGATGAATTCTATTCTGTAAACACTGTAACGTGAATGTTCTGTAACAAGGTTGTTCATGGTGAATGCTGCTATAAACTGACATCAAAAAGATATGTCAGAACTTTGTTTGTAATCTTTATTACTGTAATACAAAGTGACTTCTCTTGGTGTGGTGGGTTTTTCTCTCGTAAGGGTTTTCCCACATATATCTGGTGTTCATATGTGTTTGTCTATTTCTCTATTTCCGTAATCTCTTTCTAGTGCATCTTAATTGGATTTTAATTGTAAAATTTAAAAGGTATCTTTGCATTCTTCCCTGAGGTTTTGACGTTAGGAGAGTTGCTTCCGCATCTAGCTTTCCTTACACTACATACAAAGTCCTTTTTTGTGATTTTTTGCAATAATCATCCCAAAAGATTTGAAACATTAAAGAAGTAATAAATAATGAAATATTTAATTTTTTTACTAAGGAGAGTAAAGTTTTTGTATAAATCATCATAGAATACCTCCTTGTTGTCTTTGATCCTATGCACACCTTTACCCAAGTTGACCTAGGAGAACATGTCTCTCTCTCCCTCTACCTGTTTATCTATCTCTCCCTCTCTCCCTCTCTCCTCTCTCCCATCTACCTATCTCTCTCAATTTCCCTTACTCTACCTCTATCTATATATCTCTCCTCTCTCTCTCCCTCTTTACCTAGTTCTCTCTCTTTATCTTCCCCTCTATCTTTCCCAAGTTATATATTGAGCTATATATCTCTATCTCTCCCTCTCTCCCTCTATCTATATTACTCACTCTTTTTATATCTCTCTACTTCTCTCTCCTCTCTCTATTTCTCTCCCTCCCTCTCCCCCCTCTATTTATTTATATAATCTCCCTCTCTGTAACCAAGTTATCTCCATATCTTTGGCTCACTCATACACACACTCCCTATTTCTACCTCCCTATCTCTATCTCTCTATATCTTCCCATATATCCATCTCTCTCGCTATCCCTCTATGCCTCTCTCTATTACTTGTCTCTATCACATCCTTTCTCTCTAACTCTTTCCCTTTCTATCTAATCTCCCTATCTCTCTGTATCTCTACATCTCTCTCTTATTCATTCTCTTTCTCTCTCTATCCCTTTCCATCCATATCTTTCTCTACCTCTACCTCCCTATCTCTCCATCTCTCCCTCTATCTATATCTCTCCCTCTATATATTGATGCATCTCTCACCCTATTCTTCTCTCTCTAATTCTCTACCTATCTCTCTCCATTTCTCTCTATCTATCCACCATCTCCCTCCCTCTATATCCACCTCTCTATCTCTATCTCTCTCTACCTCTTTATCTCTCCCTCTCTATCTCTATTCTATTTATCAATTTATATCACCATCTATATCTCTATATCTCTCTCCATCGTCCCCCTTGTCTCTCCATCCCTATTCCTAAATCCATATCTCTCTATATATTATCTCTCCCTTTACTTATCTCTATCTTTATATCTATTCCCTTCATCTTCATCTATCTTCATCTCTTCCTTTCTATAGAGATAGGGTGAGTGGAGATATAGAGAAGTAGAGTGAAGGTGGGAGAGAGGTAGAGAGAAGAAAGAGAATATATATATATATATAGATATATCTAAAGGGAGAGAGGGGGGATGATGGAGGGATGCAATGAGAGGTAGGTAGAGAGAGAGGAGATAGAGAGAAGTAGATATGGAGGAAGAGAGAGGAATAGATATAGAGATAGGGTGGGAGGGATACATGGAGAGTTAGATAGACAAAGAGGAAGATTGAGATGGGATATGAATATAAGTAGAGAGAGAGAGAGGTAAGGTGTGAGGATAGAGGAAGATGCAAGTAAAGAGAGGGAAGGTGAGAGGATATAGAGAGTAGTGTAATGAAATAACTTGCATAATAGCATAATATGATAGGAAATATGTTGTAAATACTTGATAATAACTAAGAATAATAAGCCATTTTGATGAGGAAAACCTCCAAATATCTCCAATGAGAATATAATTCGGAATATGATGATGAAATAAGATTCAATACCTCATATATATATACCTTATTTATGCATAGGATATTACCCAAGCTGGCTTAAATAGCCCTATATATGACTTGGAGAAACTTAAATAACTAAATAAAATATAATAATGATAATGTGACTTAATTTAGAGTTAATATAGTCACAAGTTGACTATTCATAACCCTATGTACACTAATATTAAGGGAATATCATGCCACCCCTCTTCAGATAAGAATTGTACTCAATGCTAATCAAGTGTAGATTCTTTAGAATGAACTCCTCTTCCTCCCATGTGGCATATTCAACTAGTAAATTCTTCCATTGGATGAGATACTCAGTGAGTGTTCTAGTCCTTTGCTTCTTTGTTCATGTTTGATGAATGATCTCTAGTTCCAATATGATTCTTCCTTCTTCATAGAGCTTTGGTAATATTATCTGAGTAGGGATATTATACCCAATTACATTCTTCAAATAAGAAACAAGAAAAAATTGATGTATCTTTTTCATTGGTGGCAATTACAGAGCTTGTGCGTGACATTACCTATCTTTTGCATGATTTGGTATAGGCATAATATTTTGAAGATAACTTCTTGTTCTTTTTTTATTGCTTCAGTGACATTTTATTACAAGGATACAATCTCAAGAAGACCCAGTCCCTTCAAAAATTCTTTCACTACAATATGGGTCCACCTGTTGTTTCATTTGATTTTGTGCCATGGCTAAATTATCCTTGAGTCTAGAGAGTACCTATTTTTGGTGAAGAAAATGGTCCTCCACTTCATAAAATCTTGGTGACACCTTCAATGATAATGTGATAGAAGGAGGTTGATATCCATATAGTGCTATAAATGGAGACATTTTTTATGAGCTGTGAAAGGAAGTGTTATACCACTATTTTGGTAGTGGTAGCCAATCTAACCATTGAGACTATTTATTTGGAGTGAAACAACATAGATATCCTTCCAAACACTTATTAACAACCTAAGTTTTCCTGTCAGATTGAGGGTGATATGAAAATATGAGCTAATTGAGTACCCAAACATGAGAATATCTATCATAAAGTGACTAGTAAAGATAGGATCACAATAATTGACAATAACCTTAGGTGCACCATGTAGCTTTTGTATATTTTCAAAAAAGATTTTGTCACTATACTTGTTGTAAAAGGATGTGATAGTGCAATTAAATGTGCATATTTAGTGAGGTAATCTACTATTTCCATGATGACATTATGAACTTTAGATTTCAGAAGCCGTATGATGAAGTCCATAGATATCTCTTTGCAATGTTGGCTAGGAATAGAAAAGGTTTGCTAGAGACCCAATGGCTTAATTGTCTTCGCTTTATTTATTTGACAAAACAAACATTCAAACATAAAATTTTGAACATCACCTTTTAGCCCTTCCCAATAAATCTTTCTTGGCTCGATGATATGTCTTTAAAAATATCGAATGACGACCAATTTGAGACTCATGAAGTTTTGTGAGAATCTTGTGTTTAAAAGTGAAATTATTGAGAGATACAATCACTCTTCATACCATAAAGTATTTCCCTTCTAAAAAAACTTATATAAATTGCTAGGATCACTCTTTAATTGTTAAATGATATTTCTCGTAGTAACATCATTTTGCTATTCTTCTTTGCCTTCTACCACCCAATCTACTTGTAATATTAAAATAGTACACAATAAAGGTTCATCTTTTTCATCCTTCTTAGAAAGTGCATTTTCCACAACATTTTCCATCCCTTTCTTATATACAATCTCAAAGTCATATCCAAACATCTTAGTGATCGATTTTTATTGTTATTTAGAAGATAATATTTATTTCAAAAAATATTTTAGGCTATCATGATTTGATATAACTTTGAAGTGTCTATGATTAGATAAGGTTTCAATATTTTTAGTGTATGAATAATAGCTAGCATTTCCTTCTCATAAATAAGTCTTATATTTTAATTTATAACTCTCAAAAGAAAGTGGTTGACCCTCATTCATGAGAATTGTTGCTATACCATTTTTTGAAGCATGAAATTTCATAATAAAATACTTGGTAAAGTTTGGAGTGACAAACATTGGAATTGTACACATAGCCTCCTTCAATTTCTTAAATTGCAAACCCTAAGAGCGTGTCAAACTCTATGGCCAGATTTACAATATTTTGGCCAACGAATGGAGTCAATCAATGTGGTTTGAAACTCCTTGCACTTTAGATTCTGCTAGACCTAGGTGGGTGTACCTTAATAACTTAAGTGGATTATGAACCTTAAAGGTTGGGTGTACTTTCTAACTTTGGCAATCTATCCACACTGACATGTAAATGTGCAATAGATGGAAAACTAATAGCTAATCCTACTACTAATGTTTGAAATATGAATGAGTGAATAAAGTTTTTATGAAGTATTGTTTTATAATGAATATGACTAGTGCTTTCTATCTACTTTGAGCAACAAAGTCAAGATGTGTATGATAGATGTGTCCTCCCTCCTGACTTAACTCAAATTATTTGGCACTTTTCAGATGTTTATACCTTGTATAAATGTGCAAGGTTGTCAGTTACCAAACTCTTCTTACAAATCCCAGTGATATCTCCCCAAGTTATTGTGATATTTGAAACGATTTTAACTTTTGCTTGAAGGAAACCGGTTAAGATGATTAATTTAAAATGATTTTAATTCTGGATAGAAACCATTTAAAAGAATCTCTTAAAATGAATTTTAATTCTTTTCTTGCAGAAACCAATTAAGAAAATCACATAGAGGCGGCAAGTGTGCCTTGAAAAATTAAGTATATGCTTGATATATTCAATTTGAATAACAAGAAAAGACCACTTCGAAGACAACAAAATAATGTATATGAATCAATATCAACAAATAATTGAACACCAAAATATTGGTCACCAATTTATATCTTCTACTCCGTTAAATTGATTCAAAAGAATTTTATAATTTGTATTAGAAGACTTTATTTTTTGGTATCTACTACTGTCTACTGATTACCATCCTAACCATTGATTCATTGTTTTCTTTTGATTTTATCTGTCATATATACATTATATTTCCAAGGGCTATGACCCTTCACATATCCACCCAGTGCAACTATTCATTATCTTGACTATCTTCGACAGAAATAAAATATTTAATTTTAACTTTCATTTGTGCATCCTCCTTGAAGAATAAAATATTTTGCAATACTTTAATCTGAATTCCTTTGTTGAAAAATTTGCATTTTCACCCTCATTTGGTAAAACTATCATTCGGATAAAAATGAATACCCACTCCTTAATCTCTTCGGTGAAAATGTTTCACTGGTCATTACCATTAGTGAAATTTATATCTTCTCAAAGTAATATTACTCTTCAAAAATATTCCTAGTAATCAAGATTTTGTTTAATCCTTATCTGTATTTTGCTTTATCAGAGGGAGCAATGTTTTCCCTAGCCGATATTCACTGTTTGATAATATTTTCAAGTCATATGGTCTCCTGTTTTCGGTATTTCAAATAGAATCGTACTGCCGATATTTATATCTTTCCCCGATGAATGCCTTTCCCGGATTTCAAATGGACTTAGAAACTAGTCACCCCGATTTTCCAAAGTCTCTCCGATCTTCCACTTCTTTGATGCAAACATTACCGTCTTCATCAAATTATGTTTTTCTTCTTTAGCTTATCCTTGTCCATCTTCTAAGTGCCTGTCCCTATTTCAGGATTCTCGTGCTAATGAATGAAAAACACATCCTCTTCTTGTTGGGAAAAGAAACCCAACTACAGTGGGAAAAGAATGAAAACATGTATAGCTGAAAAGAGAGACAAACACAAGCGGACATAAAATATTTATATTCTATTTTCCATTTCATCAAAAAGGATTACATTCAAAAACTCAGAGCTAAAGCTTTGTACACGCTTCATACAAAAACTGTGCAAGTTCCAGTGCATCTCCTTTCTGTGTGCTGCTGCTACATGCTGGAAACATTCCAGAGCACTGGAGCACTGCCAATATTCTCTGCTGCTGCAGGTTTTCCTGAACTCTCACTTTCTATTCAGTTCTGTTGAACATTCTTCCTTTCTGTTGCTGCTCTTGCTGCAAAAAACTTCCTATCTCTCTCTCCTTCTTCTCCTTTGTCTCCAAAAAATAAAAAATATGCATTCTATTCTTCTTTTGACTTTTGTTGTCTTTCCAAAAAGCTAGTGCACAATTCAAATTCAACCACCACAATTAATTTGCTACTATCCAACAAGGTGGTCAGACATGGCAAGGGGGAAACTGCCCAAATTTGATTTCATCGGATGGGGAATTTAATGCATTTGCCCATTGTAGCTCTAAATTAGATATTCCAACACTCCTTAATTTTGAGCCATTCTGCTCTTCATTATTGTTTGAAACTTCTGGCAGAAAACTTCAGGAGCAAATTTTCTGGCGCTCATCTCTTTGCAAAAACTTCTAGAGCAACCGACCAAAGGTTCCAGAGCACCGACGCAAAGTTTCCAGAGCAAGCCTGTGTGCATCTATTTTGCATTTTGGAACTTTTTTCTGAAGTTCCGGAGCATCTGTCTTTTTCTGTGCTTTGCATTCTAGAATTGTTTTCTGAAGTTCCGGAGCATCTGTCTTTTTCTATGTTTTGCATTCTAGAATTGTTTTCTAAAGTTCCGAAGCATCTATCTTTTTCTGTGCTTCCCAAAACCAAAATTCTGGAGCAACTGTCCTTTTCTGTGTTGCGCTTCTCTGTGCTTCCCAGAACCAAAGTTCTAGAGCATCCGCGCTTCTCTGAGTTTTCCAGAACTAAAGTTCTGGAGCATTCTTGCATACCAAGCCTATTCCTTAGGCGTTCAAAGGATTTTTTTGACAATGGCTTTGTGAAAATATCCGCGAGTTGCTGCTCAAATCTGCAATAATGAAGTTGAATCTCTCCATGCTCAACTAACTCTCTTATGAAATAATATCAAATTTCGATATGCTTGCTTCGCCCATGAAAGACGAGATTCTTTGTCAATGCAATAGAAGATACGTTGTCACAAAATATGGTTGTACCACCTTCTTGCTGCTCATTCAAATCAACAAGGATTCTTCTAAGCCAAATAGTCTCACATGCTGCTGCATTTGCTGCTATGTATTCCGCTTCGGCTATGGAGAGTGAAACTATGGGCTGCTTATTTGATGCCCATGATATTGCTCCTGAACCCATGTGGAACAAGTATCCCGAAGTGCTCTTCCTATCATCTACATTTCCTGCCCAATCACTGTCTATGTACCCAACCAGTTGAAACTCATTTGAGGCGGTGTACATAATGCCATAGCCTTTCGTGCCATTGACATACCTTAAAATTATTTTTCCTGCTTGCCAGTGTGTGTCCTTAATTGTTCCATGAACCTAGAAATCAGGCTTACTGCATACACCAAATTAGGTCTTGTTGCTATCAAATACATGAGGCTTCCAACCATGCTTTTGTAGAGGGTTGGGTTAACATTATTACTGGTGTCCTCTTTGCTTAATTTCAGACCTGTAGCTGTTGGGGTTGGGGCTGGTTTGATGTCCAACATTCTAAATATCTTCAAGATTTGTTTAACATAACTTGTTTGTGAAATAAAGATGTGATCTGTTTGTTGGACCTCTATGCCTAGGAAATATTTTAGCAAACCTAGGTCTGTTATTTCAAACTCATTTTTCATTGCCTCTTTGAAATCAACGATGAAAAGATTACTATTTCCTATAAAAATTAAATCATCTACATACAAAACAACAATAAGATTCTCACCATTCGCTGCCTTGATGTAGAGTGTGGGCTCACTACCGCTTTTGCTAAAGCCATTGCTCATAATGTACGAATCAATTCTGCTGTACCATGCCCGTTGTGCTTGTTTCAGCCCGTAAAGAGCTTTCTGGAGCCTATAGACTTTGTTTTCTTTCCCTGAAACTTCGTAGCTAGGTGGCTGCTCCACATACACCTCTTCTTTCAGCACTCCATTCAAGAAGGTTGATTTCAAATCCATTTGTGCTAGGCTACAATTGCTAAGACTGCCCGCACTATTTCCAGCCTTGCAACTGGTGAATATGTTTCATCATAATCTCTTCCAGGCTGTTGTTTGTATCCCTTAACAACCAGCCTTGCTTTATGTCTTTCAATCTTTTCATCAACAGTGCATTTGGTCTTATAGACCCACTTAACACCAATGACTGATTTCCCTTTGGGTAAATCAACGAGCTCCCATGTATTGTTTCTCACTATAGCATCCATTTCTTCATCCATGGCGTTACACCATTTTTCTTCTTTCACGGCTTCTTCAAAATACATTGGATCACTATAAGAAAACATAGCAAAATCTGAATTTTCATCTAAATCATCATACCTTGTGTTGTCATAAATTTCCCTCACACTTCTTGTCTTTCCTGGCATCAATGATGCAAGCGTAGGATCATAATTTCTAGAGCTACTTGACTACTGGATTGATGAAGAAGGCTGTTGCTATGAACTTCCAGAGCATCTGCCATATTGGAAGTTTCTGAAGCAACTTCCCTATTGAAAGTTTCCGGAGCTACTACTACTGTTTTCTGAACTATTACCTTGCTGTAAAGTTTCAGAGCATCTCCCTTCTACAACTTCTTCATCCTCAAGAGGTATTGAAACTGAAATACCCATATTGTTATCAACTGTTCCATCCCATGGCTCATTTTCAATGAATTCAACATCCCTACTGATCACCACTTTCTTGGGGATAGGATTATACAATCTATAGGCTTTGGATTCTTCACTATAGCCTATGAAAATGCATTTTTCTCCTTTGTCATCAAATTTCTACCTTTTCTCTTTTGGCACGAGTGCATATGCCACACATCCAAATATTGTCAAATGCTTAACACTTTATTTGCATTTCGTTCACACTTCTTGTGGGATTCTATTACAAATGACCTTTGTGGGGCACCTATTCAAGATGTAGACTGTTGTTGCTACAACATCACCCCAATACTCATTAGACAAACCTTTTGCCTTCAACATGCTTGTTGCCATCTCTGTGATGGTTCTATTCTTTCTTTCAGCCACTCCATTTTGCTGTGGAGTATACCGGGCTGTGAGTTGTCTCTGAATACCATGAGACTTGCAAAAATTCATAAACTCATGAGAGATATACTCTCCCCCTTTGTCCGTTCTGAGGAATTTGATATAGTGGCCTGTTTGCTTTTCAGCCAAGGCCTTAAACTCTTTGAACTTCTCAAATGCATCCGATTTGTTCTTCAAAAGATACATCCATATTTTTTTACTATAGTCATCTATGAGTTTCATGAAATAAACATTTCCTCCTAGGGTTGGGGTCTTCATGGGACCACACAAATCTGAATGCACCAACTCTAATGGTGCTCTAGCTCTCCTAGAATGCCCTGATTGCAAGGGCTGCCTATGTTGTTTACCTAGGATGCATGCTTCACACTTTCCATCGGGCTCTACAATTGCTGGTAGGCCCCTAACCATATCTTTTTTAGCTAAAAGTTTTAAACTAGAATAACTTAGATGCCCATACCTCAAATGCCAAAGCTTGGATGGGTCTTGGATGACTGTCTTGAAGACTGACTACTGCAAGCTTGTTGACTGTGCTGAGATTTGCATTTTGAGGGGAAACATTTGGTTCTTTGTCATTTGAACCGTTGCCATTACTTTCTTGCTTCCATCTCTGTCATAGATGATGCATTCCCCTTTATCCATTAGCACTCTATATCCGTTTTAGACCATTTGTCCAATGCTCAAGAGATTGTGTTTCATTCCTGGGGCATAAAAGACATCACAAAGCTGTCTTTCTTTACCATGCTTGGTTTGTAGGCACACTATGCCCTTGCCCATGACTGAAACTTTCTCATTGTTTCCCATTTTGATTTCAGACTTAATGTTGTGGTTAATGGAGGCAAATAAATTTTTGTTACCACTCATGTGGTTGCTACAACCGCTGTCCAAGTACCAAACTTTAGCGCTGCCCTGTTCTGCAAGATTGCATGCAATGGAAACTTGAGACTGCTTTTCATTTTCAGCCTTATTCTCATTTGCTACGTTTGCATTTTGACTTCCTTGGTCACATTGTTTCTTCCTGCATTCACTTGCATAGGGACCATACTTGTGACAATAGTAACACTGCACATTGCTCTTACCAGACCTTTGATTTGAGTTGCTATTTTTCTTTGTATTTTGGAAGTCGGATTGGGAGGTGCTTGCCTCCTCTTGATTGTTTGAGCCTCCTCTTCCAGAGTTACTTCTGCCTCTACCTCTTTGACCTCTTCCTCTGCCATTTCTTCCTCTTCCCTTGCCTCTCACATTTGCTTGTGCTTTAAAGGCTTGTTCCTGGGAAGAATTTGCAAACCTATTTAGGCACTGCTCATGGGTTTGAAGTGAACCCATTAACTCATCAACTGATAATGTTGAGAGGTCATTTTCCTCTTCTATGGCAATAACCACCGAGTCAAATTTTGTGGGTAAACTTCTGAGAATCTTCTCCACAATCTTTTGTTCTTCCATGGTTTCTCCATTTATCCTCAATTGGTTAATCAAGGTGGATGCCCTTGTATGAAAATCTAAAATGGACTCACTGTCTTTCATTTGCATGGTCTCAAATTCTCTCCTTTGCAGCTAGAGTTTCACTGGCCTGATTTTTTCAGACCCTTTGCAAGTGGTTTGAAGTATTTCCCATGTTTCTTTTGCATAACTAGCTGCTGCTATTCGATGGAAGATAGCCTCTGTCAAGGCTGCCTTAATTAGACTGAGGGCTTTTGCATCATTTTTCCTTGTCTCCTTCAACTGGTTCTTTTAAGCATTGCTCAATGCTGCAAATGCATTTGGGTCAGTCACATCTGTGAACCCATTTGCTACTAATTCCCATAAATCATTTGCTACTAGAATGGTTTTCATTTTCTTTTCCCAGACATCATAATTTTTTCCATCAAACATAGGTGGCTGCTGCCAACTCCTATTGTCTCCTCCAACCATTTTGCTAAATGGGGGAACCTACAAATACCCAGATAAGATATAAGGCTTTTCTTTACTGCCTTGAAAACTAGGGCTTTCCCAAATACCCAAAAACTAAAGTTCTGTAGTTGCACGCCTAGGAACAAAGCTAGGGCTTTAACAAACTAAATGCCCAGAAAACTTAGGGCTCTGATACCACTCTATTGGGAAAAGAAACCCAACTACAATGGGCAAACAATGAAAACATGTACAGCTGAAAGGAGAGACAAACACAAGGGGACAAAAAATATTTATATTCGATTTTCCATTTCATCAAAAAGGATTACATTCAAAAACTCAGAGCTAAAGCTCTGTACATGCTTCATACAAAAATTGTGCAAGTTCTGGTGCATCTTCTTTCTGTGTGCTGCTGCTACGTGTTGGAAACATTCCAGAGCACTGGAGCATTGCCAATATTCTCTGTTGCTGCAGGTTCTCCTAAACTCTCACTTTCTATTTTGTTTTGATGAACATTCTTCCTTTTTGTTGCTGTTGAAAAAAAAAAAACTTTTTGTCTCTGTCTCCTTCTCCTCTGTCTCCAGAAAATAAAAATATGCATTCTATTCTTCTTTTGACTTTTGTTGTCTTTCCAAAAAACTGACACACAATTCAAATTCAACCACCACAATTAATTTGCTGCTGTCCAGTAAGGTGGTTAGACACGGCAAGGGGGAAACTGCCCAAATTTGATTTCATCGGATGGGGCATTTAATGCATTTGCCCGTTGCAGCTCTAAATTATATATTTCAACGCTCTAAATTAGATATTTCAACACTTTTAATTCAATGTCAGCTGTACTCATTTGATGCCTCACAAACTCACGCATTGTATGCTGGGCCACTCGCTGTAGTAATTCACCTTTGCTTCCAGCTTGGTCATTTTTAAGGAATTGCATAGGCTTTGATCTACTCTTCCCAACTATTTCCATTCTTAGCCAACCTAGCGCCATGTTAGCGTGCAACAACCACTCACATCAATGGATGCAGCTCTGATCATATAGGGCCGCTTTCGTGAATATTTGCATTGTTTTCAAACACTTCGTAGTTTCAAGGATCTTGCAGTGGCAAAGGCAAAACTGAAAGAGCTCAGATGCTTATTCACAAACTATTCCTATCGTCACATCTGTGCAGGGACATTGAGGAAAAACAGAGGTTTTCCGAAGAAATCATTGTTCTTTTGCTCACGGCAGATTCCATCCAGATACCTGTCATGGTAAATGCCTACTTCACGGTCACCATAGTCATTGGATTCATATATACATCTTTGATGTAATTACCTCTTCTTGGAGATGTCTTATTCTTGTTTCAGAATTAATGGCTTGGATATCCCCTGCTTGAACATCTTGCCTGACGTTTCACTGATTTAACATGGCAGTCCTTAATGTGTACACATGAACATGAATCTGGATCAATTCTATATGAACTCTATTTCAACACTAGCAACCACACTTGGTTGTGTATCACATATTTGCATTTCAAAGTCACAAATGTCCTATAGTTTGCAGCCAAGATCATTAGAAACTAACTCTAGTAAATGCATATGATGCTCCTTACTCTCAGGATCTCCAACTTTGCCAAGCAGACAATAAAGTGCCCACTATCGCTACCCTGTTACTCTCCTTGAAGCATGTCAATATTGACTGAATCGAGGCTCACAATGAACTCTCTTTGAAGTTTGTGGATTCAGTTCACTTAAGATGCGGCCAGTGAACTGTACATGTTAACAAAGATCCTTGATCATACTAGGCAAAGTCATGAGATAAATTTATGATCGAATAGGTAAAAGATATTCCCAATTATTTCCTCCTTGCTTGATGGAAGTTGTCCCAAACTTCTACAATAAATAAGGAAACTTCTCAACAAAATTGAATGTGAAAACCATTTGGCCCATGTCAGCAAAGAGCACTTGCATCCAACTAAGTAGTGGTATGCATCTGGAAAACATCAAGCTATGTATTAACCAATCGTTGTTGACAATCTGTAATTGGAGCTTTAATTTGACTGATGAATATTGGGATCCTCCCAGGTACTAATTGAGATTTCTCATAAATCTTGACCTAGCTCCTATTGAGCTTTCATGCCAAGTTGAGCATGGAAATCCTTTAAGAGTTGCGTTAGTCTAATAATGATGAAGTTCAACTTGTGATATTGCTGGTTATGAAATCTTTACTTATCCAAGCAAAGCTAAAGATGATAATCAACATCAGTATGGAGTGCCTAGAATTTGGCACAAGTACGCTGAAGGCTCTGAGTTTGTCATGAATCTGAGCCAAATCTTATTCAAAAGTAGTAAGCTTTCTCTTGCTCCTTTTGTTGGCAAGACAGTTCTGAATAATAGTGTAAATGCCAATGGATATGTCTGACTCATATTAAGAGTTGTATTGTAAATACTTTTTCCCTTTTCCAGGATGTGCTCAGACCGAATTCTTCATGTACAAAGCTTCTCCTTTTAATCTTAACCTTTACAAAATTTTCTATCCCCTTTACTTTATATTTATTTGTTGGGAGTTGCCTTCCTTTTTCCATTTCAGTTTAATGCTTACCAATTTCTCTTTCATTTATGACCACATGATCAACATCTTGTGTAAGCTTGCCCAAAAATTTCCCATTAGTTGTTTCAATTCTATGCTTCCTTGTGGCATCTTATATTTTACAATTATTCCATCAAAAAATTGAAATGTATCCTAAACTGAAGTGGGCAGTGAGCAGAATTTGTTTTGTTTTTTTGTTTTTTTGCACTATGACCAAAATAAGTCAAGTAGGCTGCAGAATTGCCTTGGAAAACTAGGCAAACATTCTCTTGGAGCCACCAAAATGCACTAACATGTTGAATGATTATAGGGGAGTGTGGTTGCAAAACGCATTTGTATGAAACCATCAACATTGCAAGATACTAATACTCAAAGTTGTTCACCCAACCTTTTCTGAAACTGCACCTGTCAAACAACCTTTTCTGAAACTGCACCTGTCAAAAGCCATCTGGAACCCACCAACTTGCCACCTTGAAAAATTATTATATCTCTTCTTGGGAAGTTGCCACTCGGGGAATTAGTTCATTTAGGTTAGGTGAATACATGTGAAAAAGGATTTCTCACCAATCCATTTGCTTGACAAAATATTAAATGTCAAAGTTGACCCCTCTGAAGCTTTCTAGAAATGTAGTCATCACAACTATGTAAAATCCATTTGCTTTGGATTTTGAAAAAATAGTAAACAAGATGCTGGGGCTTTGAGAATTGACATGAAAGTAGATTAACATGGGGAAAATCTGAAAAACCAATTAGTTTGTCATGAAAATCATTTAGCTCATAAATACTGGTCTCCAAAGTTGACCTCCTTGATGGATTTAACACTGTGCAGACAACAAACTCTTCCAAAACCTTTCAACTTGATGCTTCAAAACCTTGTCAAATCAGATCATAGGGAACTGAAATCAGGTGGACACACTTACATATGGTAGATAAATGTGTTTGCAAAGTGGTTTGGCATAAGAGTGAATAGGTCTCAAGTTGTGATTTTTCAAAATAGGCTCTTGGGACAGACTTTATAGGTGCATTTCTGAGCGCTGTAACCAGTTTTCTCATCATGGGAACCTCAAATTTTGTAAAAATTTGACAGAAATTTAAGGCTCCAACAAATTTAAAAAGGTTTTTAAAAACATTTAAACGTTTTAGTTGTGTAAAATTTTTAGCCTCATGGGGGCTAGGTGGCTAGTCCGCCACAAGACTCGGGCTAAGCCCTGCCAACCCAATGGGTCCTGTTGGCTTGGCGACTACTGATTGGAGTCGACAACCGCTTGTGGTAGTATTGCTGCTAGTAATATTTGTTGTTGGTAGGATACCAATGTAGGGTACATGGGTATTTATACCTCCACCCTTTTCAATTTTTTTAGTTTTTAATTTTTTAATAATTTTCAACCAAAATTTTTTAGCCATATGTATTTTAATTTTAATATTTTAATTCTACAAACTTGATAACAGTACAATCATACATTCGAGAGGGTAATTGGGGGAAAAATGCATTTTCTCTTAGTGGCCAAGATAGGGAAATTTTATATAAATTCTCATCTCAAGCATCTTTGATCCAACGGTGAGGTTTATTTTGTCTCAAGAGACCATCTATGAAATTTACTCTACAAAGATCTCATATGAAAGCACAATCAAAAAGACCCTTTTGAACCAATTTTCTCAAACCTTGGGTCTGTAATAAACCCAACAAATCTATAAACCTCAAAAACCCAAATCTACAAAATACCACATGCACATGTGTTCTATATTGTGTAATGCCTTAGATCTTTCTTGAATTACCATGGATTCAACTTTACACCAAATCTACTCAAATAAGGATTATAAAAAAAATTGGGAGCTCACACCTCTTGTAACCATGAAATCTAATACTACTTGTTAGGAAATAATGCATCAATACCCAATTTATTTAATCCATTTCCTACATAACCCCATGAGAGAAAAGCATAAATACAAGCTTACAAAATAGCCATAATGCATAGATCAAATAGATAAGCCATGATATAACACAAGATATACCCTAGGAAAACCCTTAAGAAGGAAAAATATAGCTTGCAAAAGCATCCGTACTCCATCAATTATTCAACAATAAAATAATACATACACTTATAGAGTTACAATGAATAATTTTGAAACATCAAGCCTCACAAATGCATCCTCCACGTGTCCAAGCATGAATGCGCACATTTTATGCCATGATTCACATATGCACTCCTTAAAAGAACTCAATAATATGATAGCCTGCTCACGTAGCCAACCTTAGCCACTAATCATGTGTTTGATTTTATGTAAACAAGCTCACATAAATACAACCAAGTGGTAAGATAAAGCTACATGCCACAAAACCATTGACCCCTCATTTAATATTGGGTACTAAGTTTTCACATTATTAAGTACTTTTTCCAAATATTAAATCATTATCCTATGTCTCCTGTGCACATAAAATAATAAATCCAATATTACAATACATTACAAGTGGCCCCAAATAATTACCTAGTGTGGCCAAACACATCTCCTAGATGTACCACAACTAACTAATTATTTAATTACATTATTATAATGTAAAGTTTTAGTCAATGGTATGCAACACCAAATCCTAACACCTACCTCTCCATCTATCCCTCCCACCTTACCTCTCTGTCTGCATCTATTTCTCTTTATCTCCCATCTCCATCTTCCTCTCTGTCTACCTACCTTTGACTATATCCCTCCCACCCTACCTCCCTCTCTATTATTCTTCACCTCCCATCCATCTCTCTCTACCTACCTTTTACTCCATCCCTCCCTCATTTTCTCTCTCTCTCTCTCTCTCTAGATATTTATATCTCTCTTTTTTCTCTCCTCTCTACTTCCCTCTCTACTTTCTCTATCTCCACTCACCCTCTATTTCTCTACCTACCTCTCCCTTTATCCCACCCTATCTACCTACCTCTTCCCCCTCTCTCTCCTCCGCTTTCCTGTTTACTTCTCTTTATCTCACCTCACACCCTCTTTCTACCTACCTCTCACTCTATCCCTCCCACCTTACCTCTCTATGTGTCTCTACTATTATCTCCCATCTCCCATCTCCATATTTCTCTCTTTCTACCTATCTCTCCTTATATTCCTCCCACCCTACCTCTTCATACCTCTCACTTCCTCCATCTCTAATTCTCTTTATCTCCCCTCTCCATCTCTCTCTCTAGCTAACTCTCACTCCCTCATTACCCCCCTCTCTTTAGACATCTCTCTATATCTCTCTTCTCTTTCTCTCTCTCCTCTCTACATCTCTATCACCTTCCCTTTTTACTTCCCTCTATCAAGTTATCTGTTACCTTCCCTCTCTACTTCTCTTTGTAAGAGTGATAGGGAGAGAGGGGAAGAGAATGCGAGAGGGTTAGAAAGAGGGAGAGATATCTAGAGATATATATGACTTGGGGAATATATATGGGGAAGAGAAAGGGAGGGAAATAGGTAGAAAGAGAGGGAGAGGGAGAATGATAGAGGGAGAGAGAGAGTTGGGAGAGAGAAATAGATAAATATATAGAGGGAGAGGTGAAGAGGGAGAGAGGAAAAGTAAATCCAAAAGCTACAAATTTTATATTGAAAAAATGCAATTACCAATGATGTATCAAATGTGAATGAAACCTTAATGTGGTTGCCAAGTATTGGTAGGGTAAGTAAAATTGATTTTGTAATCAAGATAATAGAGGAAGGTGTAACAATATAAAACCAATGAAGAATTGGTCATGCAAAGAGTTTCAAATGTAAAATTGAGATGTAAAATTCATAAAAGTATAGATCTAAGAAACCCTAATATGGATAGGAAACCATAGGAGAAGATTAGGTTGTATAGGATTGATTGGGTTTACTAAAATACATAGAGGTCTAAAGAGGGACAAGAGAGAGGAAATTGATGGAGAGCAAGATAGATAAGTCTAGAGCTTGGGTGAGAGACATATAGAGAGAGATAGGGAGTGAGGGAGAGTTAAGTATAGAGAGAGTGAGAGGTGAGAGGAAGAGATATAGAGAGATAGCTAAAGGAATAGGGAGTTAATATTGAGATAAGTAGAGAGGGAAGGATGGAGGGAGGGAGTGTGGGTGCACAAAGATGGGGGCCAAAAAGTGGCCACCCCACTTTTTGGCTCCATAAAATCCATAACACACACATTATGGCTTGGAGTTACTGAGCCTTAGGCTTGGTCACTACAAATAAATAACATGAGTGTGTTATAATGCACTTGCATTATTGCTTATTAAAGCAATAAAAACAAAAACCTCAATTCATTTCTCATTTTCTGCTAAGCAAGTCTTTACCCACGACCTGCAAACCCTGTATAACATTCTTCAATTCTAGGAATCCCAATTCTTCATTGATTCTTCACCAAAATATTACCACAACATTGGGGAGGTCAAAGGAGTAAGTTATTTCCATTTTTTAGTGTGAGTTTTGTATTAAATAGGTAGATTGAATATGTTTTTTGATGCAATTTTTTTTAATTTTTAGGAATTGTTAATGCACCCCAAAATCTTGAAAATACTAATTCACCTCATGTTTAAATCCCCCTTGAAGAATAACCTCAACATATACCTAATACAACTCCTCATCATGTTCTAGGAATACAAGAAAATATAATGGGGAAAATTGAAAACAACAAAAAGAAATTGAGGAGGTAATTGCAAGGTTGAGAGATCCTACAACAAAAAACTTGCATATGACTTCCATCACTTAATCATTGTAATCCATAATATCTCATTTAGATTCAATTAGTAAGCAAATAAATAGTTGGTTTGACAAGATACAAGAGCTAAGATAATTTTATGTAGAAAAAAGATCATATAAATAAGTTAAAGATGAAAATATTTTGAAATATGATTCATGTGCACTATACTCCCCCTTAGGAGCACACACCAAACTAAACCAAAGCAACAACCACTACACAATGACAACACACACTCTTCAACCATCAATACTACTACCTACTCCCCCTAAGAGTTACCCACCAACATCAGTCCAAAATAGAGAATGAATCTTGAGATCCACTAGATTGATACATCTCCTTATGCATCTAGTTCAAGAAATGAGGGGCAATGACCCCTAGCTTCCCCTAGAGATACTCAAAAGTATCCTTAGGAAGAGCCTTAGTGAATATATCAAAAATTTGATTCTTTTTAGGCACATATTCAAGCTTTACTTCATTCTCCACAACCTTCTCTCTTAGAAAGTGATACTGAATTGAGATATGCTTTGTCCTTGAATGCATTACCATTTTGTTTGAAATATTGTTTGCACTTGTATTGTCACAAAAGATAGAAATTGGTTCATCATACACCATCCTAATATCCTTCAATGTTTTCCCAATCAATAACACCTGTGTGCAACAAGATGCTGCTACAATGTACTCAACCTCTGCAGTAGATAAATATACTAAATCTTGTTTCTTGCTTAACCATGATACCAATATACATCCAATAAAGAATGCACCACCACTTGTACTTTTCCTATCATCAACACAACTAGTCCAATCTGCATCTGCGTAAGCATTTAAAGTGAAATTAGTATCCTTTGGATACCATAAGCTATGATCTAGATTGTCCTTTTAATTTTTGAATATCCTTTTCACTACTACAACATGTGATTCTCTAGGGTCTTCTTGAAATCTAGCCACAAAACAAACTGCATGCATGATATTCGGTCTACAAGCAGTTAGATATAACAATCCACCAATCATTGATCTATATACTTGCTTTGATCAGCCTTAGGAGATTCTTTCTCAGTTTGGAACCAATAACCATAGAACATATTGGTTTAGATTCTTCCATTCCAAAATTATTCAACATCTCCTTGACATAATTTGATTGTGAAATGAAAATTCCTTTATCTATTTGATTGATTTGTATCCCAAGAAATAAATTGATGTCCCCAAACATAGACATCTCAAACTCTTTCTGCATCTCTTTTGCAAACTTCTTACACATAACTTCATTACCTCCAAAATCATGCCATCAACATACACAACCACAATCAAGATTTAATCTTTTTCAAATTAGGCTTGAGCCACCATCTCTCTTCTATATTTTTCTCTATAGACAATGAGTCCACCTATAGTGAGAATTTCTATAAATAACTATAACATGTTATAATATATTGTGAGCTAACCCTCACCGTGCTTTTTCCCATTTTGGGTTTTCCACTTAAAAATACTAGTGTTCATGTGTTATGTGATGTTGTGAATGTTTCATGCTTTCTTTCCTTATTATAGTTGAATATGCATTAGTAATTGGATGTTTAATTTTTGAATGGTTTAAGAGAATATTGATTCAACCCCCTCTCAATATTCAGGGTGTTTAGCTATTGGTATCAAAGCCCGGGTCATAGGTTTGAACCCCTCACTTGCGCTGGGGGGATTGTTGCACGGTGTGCGCCTTTGGTATCCTTGTGATGTGTAGTGTAGCACTCAGGTTCGTGACATGGATTAAACACCTCCTGTGGATTCATTAACTCTTACGGTTGTATCGAGCATTAACATGTTGATCTTTTGGTGCAATGGCAACTGTTTGTGCAACAAATGGGAATAAGAGAACTAATTGAATAATTAGGGTTGCATTTAATCAATTATAGGTGAAATAATCAAGTAATGATAATGTGTCAATTTTAGGTGTCTACAAACTTAATAGAGTGCTCTATAACCTAAGTGACCAACCTACAAGAGGATTATAGTAGGAGGAAAAAAAATTGGAAGTTAAAAGACAAAAACCAAAAATGAAGCTAAAGAAAATTCATAAGGTGAAGAAAAAAATGAGGCTAAATAGGTGGACGTGTAGAATAAGAGTCTAAACCAAATTGTAGAAGAATGGAATGCTCTTATGAGCCTCCAAAAATGAAGACCTCTTAGTTCTTTTTATTTCATGTTTTTGCTATTTTTTTCCTTTTTGTTAGTCCTATTGCTACAATGGTGTAGCTTGAAGTTATGTTTTGAAGTTATGTGTTAAGCTATTTGTATAAGGTTTGGGTGTGGGACCCTTTTCCCCACATATCTTATAAAAAATAAAAATAATACGAACAAATCTTAAATATGGTGTATTAAAAGTTCTATCAAATGTACTAAAAGATGATAAAAAACTATATGTTTAATTACTTTATGAAGAATAAATTCAAATATAAAAGCTTTATTTACAATAAAAATTTGATAATTTTATTTTTTATTTTTTAAACAATATTATTTTAAAAGAAAACAAAACTGAGGGCACGATCTAGTCATATTAGAAATTGGGATAATACTTACAAATTATAATTTACTAGCCATAACTTTCTTAGTCTTGTTGATTGGAAACTATTATTAATATGAATAAGTACCCTTATTGAGAAATCAACTCAACTATTCAGTGATACATTGGGTGATCTTTGAAGTTATGGGACTTGAAACTTTTGATCAACCTCTAGAAGAAGGGTTGGCTCCATTTTTGCTAATAGTACCTATGATTGAAACTAATTCTATGTTGATTTAGTTTTAACATGATAAAAGAGAGGATTTTAGACAAAAAAACTAAAAAATATATGTGGTGATGAACCAAAATGAGTTTATAGAACTTATGTATCGATTTAGATGCATAACAATGACTTTAAAATACCAATAGATTTTATGCAAAATACTTTATTCTTTACACAGGTCCAAATATGAAATGAAGTAATAAGGAAAATAATGATTCATAAGTTTATTATTCAATTCCTTTCAAAAACACAATACAAAAGATAGTTAATGCCAAAAGAAATAAGTATTTTATTTCTCCAAAGGGTTGTACAATAGATAATACATAAATTTCTAGAGTTTTAAATTATATTCTCTTGAAAACTAGAGTGTAGACATATTACATAAGTTGATTCTTACATAACATAGAGATTAAAAAGGTTTTAGATAAAATATAGGGCACATTTCCTTTCATAATTTAATGGAAAATACTTGTTGGGGCATTGGAAAAGCATGTATTGACCTAACTTAAAATTATCTTCAAATTCCATCCTACTAGGTGTATGAAATGAGATGTGTTTACTTTTATTGACAATTTTTTTGAAAAGGTGCCCCTAAAAAGGTTGAAAACTACCTCCAATAAGGCTTGATAGTTTTTCTTCACCCCCTAGATACCTGGATGATCCTCAAAAAATTGTTAAAGGTGTCCTTCATGTGATAAATTCTCTCCAACTCATCTTCACATGGTTACATTAAATGTGTGAAACTTATTGTAACTATCCTTGATGGGCATAGGAAAAAAATTCCATTTTAAAAAGGAAGTTACATTATCAAGTATTCTTTAAGGACCTGTAAGTTTTACCACATTATCTATTTAATTTTAATCTCTCCTATGTTCCATCATTCATGATATAGTTTATAGATGATTTAGCATACCTAAAAACCACCAGCTAGATTTCCTTTCCTCATATAGCCTTTAACATATGTGTCAAAATTTTGAAAACAGTTTGATAGTCATTTCATATTGGCTCCCCTTATAGTTGTCCTTGGCCTTGTAAGGTCTATCATCAATTTTCATGTAGGTAAATTCCTTTACCACAATCACTATCACTAGATCCTATTCCTAATATTGAGGCCTTTGGACATCTCATTTTGAAGGATTTTGCATTGACTATCATACATTTAATACACTATTATAGTCTATCATTCTTAATAGTATTCTAACCTTTCTCATTGATATCACTTCCCATAATACTTGACATATATTTCCATGTATCTTTAGGATTTTATATAAAATTTAGTAAGAATTGCATGCCCAAACCTATTCATCTACGAGCTGCCTATTGACATTGAATACCACTATAATTTCCTAGACACTTGACTATTCCATTAAACATTTCTCTATTTGTTGTAGACTAGTACCCTTCATAATTGTCATACATAGATACATGGATATTGGGATTTAACATATATTTTATAATGGTTTAAATAACCTTCACACTTATTAGCAACATAAAAATTCTAAAGATCTATCATTAATAATAGATATGTTCTTCCTCTTGTGTTCATTGTGAAAACCTTTCATACATGTTTGGGACCCCCTCAAAGTGATGAAAAAAACTTAGGATTTTAACATGGTTTTAACCACTTCTCAATGCTATTGTTCGATAGTCACTAATATTGTCATGCATTGATCTCTTTGGTCTCCCATGTGAAAATAGTACTAGAACCATTCACTGTAGACTATGGACTATCCCTTATGTTGTCACTATTTTGACAATGATTTTTGGTGTGTAGTCTTTGGTATTTTCATATGAGCCTTGATGTTAATTTGGATATTCCAATCAAAGTAGTATATGTTTTTTTGATGGCTTTCCCTTGCTGAACCCATAGGATTTTCATACTACAATAGTTCACTTGCACCTAAAGACACATGTATCATTGCCATATATTATCCAAAATCTATCATGTAGTCTCCAAGTCATGTCCAATCTTTATCATAAATAGAATCTATTGTATTTTCCCTATCCTTGTTTATGAAAAATTGTTAAAAAAAGATAGTAGACCCATGAGCTCCCAACATATCTACATTCCTCTAAAGAGTGGTGCTAGGTTTTGCAATATTTTATTCTATCAATTTCAATACTCTTCACTCAACTTTATAAAGATAGGGATAATAATCATAAGAAAAACATATGAACATATATGATAGTTACCTTGAAAATAGTAATTGGACAATGGGACTTGAGATGAAAAATGAGGAGCTTAAGGATAAGCATGATAAACTCTCTCTTTGCTTCATTGTCGTCATATCTTCCTCAAACAATACTATAAAAATATCTTTTTGTTCATAAGACTATACATAATTTTGAAAGGATTAGAATCTTATATGAAGATATGATGAAAGGCAATAGAATGGTTAAGAATTAAAAATATTAGGTGGATTAGTTCACTTTTAAGACTAATCCATGTCAATTGACCAAGAATTCATACAAGAATCTAGCAATTTCTTGATGACTGTACATTATAGCTATACACGGATTCAAATTGTGTCTCTTTCCTACCAAACTATAAAACAATATAGAACATAAAATATGGTTTAGATCAATTCAAGCCATAGATAGAAATAGACAACTTGGAAGCTTGAGAACTTACATTTATGTGGACACAATTGTTAGGATATGGTGTTGTACACCATTGTATAAAGTGTTATTTATTATATTATTATAATTAAATAATTATTTAGTTGTAATGCACCTAGGAGGTGTGGTTAATTACACTATGTAATTATATGGGGACCACTTGTATGTTTTATTGTAACATTGGGTTATTATTCAATATGTGAGAGACATGAGGTAATAATACATAATATTGGGGAAAGCATTTAATAAAGTTAAAAATTAGTACCCAATATTAAAT